>JARHVA010001905.1:1785000-1852500 GCA_037957365.1 Torreya grandis | reverse complement strand
GCCACCAATTTCCATAAAGTAACTTGATTAATTAATTTTCTAAGAGTATCCTCTATATTAAAAAATGAAGGAGGTAGTCCATTCTAAATAGGCTGGTTTAACCACCTTTTTAAAATTAGGTGACTGCCCTTTTTTGGCATATAGAGGTTTCTCATAGAGAATTGAGTAAATAAGGTTACTTTTGGCATATAGAGGATTTTTTTAGAGGATTGTATATAGTATTTTATTTAATAACCATTCTCTTAACTAAAATAGATACTAAGAAATGGCGGCTATCCATTCTCTTTAGTTCAATAAAACATAGCCAAAACTGAGGGGTGGTTTCCCAAATTATATTTATTCATAGCATGGAAATTTATTGATGAATCATTTTTCATAAATAATAAAATAAAAGAAAATATAATTATATACATATAATAATGATGATGTCTTTAAAATAGATTATTTATTTCATTGTAGGCATATTGAGTAGATCCAAGGAAATTAACAAAGTTTTGCATTTTTTTGAGATAATTGATCACATGAATTATTTCAAAAATATATATTTCAAAACTATGGTGCAATTTAAAATATATTTTTCTTTTCATTTATTTGATTATTAATTAGATCTAAGATAATAATAAAAGTATTTCACGTTTATGAGATAATTTATCAAATGTAATGATTTAAAATACATATTTTAAAATACAATCTAGTTTAAAATATATCTTTCATAAGCTTTTTTTCTTTTTTCAACAAAGCTAAATCTAAATAAAATAAATGTAAATCCTTTATACATTTTATAAAGTTTTTTAAATTCTACACAATAAACAAACATTCAAATTAAATCAATAGAGAAAAGTAAAATAATAATCATATTAAATGGTTTATTATGTCTTGAAAATGTTACAAATTAGATTTTCTTAAAATTTCATATATTTTTGCACATCTACACTAGATATTATTTTTAGAATATGTATAATACTAAAAAAAAAGTTAAATTCTATGTGTATTCCCTATTGTACTCAAAATATTACATAATAAAAAAATGTTCATATTACATTTAGAAAGTCAAAAAAAAAACCAGAAACTGGAAAGGGGAAAAAAAAAACCCTTAAAGGTTTGTTATATGTCTTTAATGTTTCAAATAATTTTTTTTAATTTATTAGTATTATGATAATGAAGCATGGAAAAACATGGATATAAAGTAAAATCATATTTAAAATAATTATGTTTAACAAAATATAATTTTAAAAAAAATCAAAATCAAAATCTCAAGAAAAATTGGTATTAAGGAAACTGAGAGAAAAATAAAAAAGTAAATTTTTAACTAATTATCTATCTACAATTTAATGGTTCTCATATATAAAACTAAATTTTTAATTAAAATTTAAAAATATAACCATAAATACAATAACACACATGAAATGAGACATAAAATATCACACACATAATAAACTACTAGTTTCCTTGTAACATTTTCTTGAAAACATTATTTGATTGAATACTACTTTCAACTAATATCAATCAACTACTAGTTTCCTTGAAAACATTATTTTATTGAATATTACTTTGATGCTTGTTTGAAAAGGTGATAATGTTTTCTAAGCAAAATAATTTTTATTTTTAAATTATTTATATTCTTTATTTAACCTTTATGTATTTATTTCTTATCATATATTGATATCGTTAATTTCATATAATTTTTCTTGATTATTTTTTGTTACTGCAAATAAATGCAATATTATTATTTCATGAATTGGTTCTGATATTTTTATTCCTTGTAAGTGACATTAAATATTATTATTGATTTAAAATGTTGATATTGATCCCTTTGTGAAAATGAATGTCGTATTCTCGTTTTATTCAATTAAAAAATAAAACCTAATTGAATGTCGTATTTTTATTCTATTTCATTTTATTTATCAAAAAAAAGGAAAAAATTTTCTTTATTTGATTTTCTTGAAATATGTTTATAATGTACTAAGAAATAAATATTTTCCACTTAATTAAAACCATAGCATTTTCAAATTTAGAATATGACATGTTGAGAATTTCCCCAGATTCAAAATGTGGCATTTGAAAAAAATTGAATATGCCACATTGAGATGTGTTGGCCTTGCTAAAAAAAAGTGTCATATTCAAAATGTGAAATATTATAAAACTTTAATATTCAATGTTGATATTTTCTACCTAATTTGAAACAAAACATTTTTCAAATTTAAATATTTTGCACAAATCAAATATGAAATTTGGAAACCCTTTATGGAACTAGTTTTGTAAGAACCTTTAAAAATGTGTTTTTGAAATTATTAACCTTCCGAATATTAGTTTCATAGTGAAAAATTATTTAAATTTTTTTGGTATATTTTAAGTGTGTTCCATTCTCAAATTCATTGTTTAAATGTATTTTTTATTAAAAAAACATTAATGTTTGTAATGACTTACACTTATTTACTCACATAGTTTATATTTTAAATTAATTTTTTATAAAAACAAATATATATAATCTAGGCATAATTAAACTTCCAAATTTTAGTTTCATAATAAAAAAATATTTTAAATCTATTTTTGGTAGATTGTATGTGTTGGATTCATAAATTTATATGTTTAATGTTATTTACAGTTTTGTTTTGAAAAAGTATTAAAAAATCAAATGATCAAATTAATAAAACTAATTTTATTAAAACGAAAAAAAATAAATACACATAATTAACTTTATAAATATTATATTTTAATTAGTTAAACTTATTTTGATATATATTTTAGGTATTATAGTGAATTATATGTATTTACCTATAGAATTACACTTAGTTTATCACAATAAATTAAACATAATATTGAATTAAATTTATAGTTTATAATGAATAATACTTAGTTTATTATATAATTTTACTTAATTTATCAAAATAAAGTATATATCATATTAAATTTTAAAAAATTATTAAATAAAATAATATCTTTTATAACTATAAAAAATAACGTAGAATAAAAAAATATAGTATTTAATTAATTTTATTCATATTTAGTAATATAGCAAAATTGTTTCACAATATTTACAAGATATAAAAAATAAAAGGAAAAAAAGAAATATTCTGATAGTAAAATAGCTAAAAATGGAACCTTTTAAATGAATAACATTTAGAGATAGTCCAAATAGAGATAAATAATAAATTTATCAAATGGTCATGTCTTTCCCTAGGAAAGTGTAAACTAAACTTTTATGGATCTTCAAAAGGTAACCCATGATTTTAAAGATGTAGAGTAATAATTAATGATAGAAAAGGAGACTTAATATCTACTTAGGCCAATAATATGATAACTCAGACCAATAATTTTGTTTACTAAAAAATTGCCTTGGGGTTTAAAAGTATCAAAAGAGATTAAATAAACCAATTTAATGGTGTAAGGATAATCGCTTAATATTATCAATTTATTAATGGATAAAATTCCTCCAATTTGTACTATTAAAATATAATTTCTTAATGGATAAAATTCCTCCATATTCTACTACTAAAAAAATTATTTTAGATGTTTTAAGTATCCTTTAATACTTTAACTAGGTTTCAATATACCTTGTGTATAGACAAGGAAATAAAGTGGTTGATTAGTTCACAAACAAGGGGATATCAGTGATAGTTATAATAAATGTAAAGTAATTCATAATCTATGTTATTAGGTTATTTTTCTAATGGAAGATGATAAACCTATGTGATATTATTTATAACTTGATGATGTTTTAGATAAAGTTTCTAACTGGTATGATTCCAAAAAAACAAATTATGATATGGTAACTAATAATAGATATAAAATTGTTAACAAAATTAAGAATTTGAATGAGTATATTGATGATATTATCTTCAGAAACCAATAATCTAATGTAGTGATTATTTTAATCATTGGCATTCACTATGAGTTGGACTAGTATAAAAGTATTTTGAGAATGGAGGTCATCATTTATATACCTAACCATGAAAAATTTACCCTCATTTGGATAAATAATATGGGAGTGATCCACAACACATGGAGGTCATTAATTTATTTCCATGTTAGATCAAATATCCTTAATGAATCTATAAGGAGTGAAGAGAAGTTTCAAATCAAATATTTTTCGTTTGAAAAAGTAGGGGTTAAAATCATGAAGAGAATTTGAAAGAGGGTTTAAATTGTGTGAAGCATTACTAAATAATGGAACCCATGGCACTTAAAAAAATAGAAAACATTCAAATATTTAAAGGACCTCAATTAGTGGGGCTAAAACAATTCATAGATATGATTATGGGTTATGATTCAAATGTTTCTATGGAATTTTTATAGGCATGTAATGTCCTAAAGTTATCAGTCAAAGTCTTTTAATTTGATGTGTCTTACAAGATTATTAAAAAATTCATTGGCTTGAGCACGAAAGGTATAAAATACTACAAAAGTCATTGGCTTGAGAATGAATGTTATGAGGTATGTAAATTTTCAAATCAAAAATGAAAATTATTGTCTTGTCATTTTTCTTTTGTAAAACATTTTAGGCATTAAAAACTATTAAGATTTCATTTTTATATTTGAGTGTCCATAGATAACTCTATTTGGTATGTGTAATTTGATAATTATATTTTCCCCTTCCATAAATATATATTATATACATATATATATATATATATATATATATATATATATATATATATATATATATATATATATATATATATATTATTTTTCATAGTTATAGAATGTAGGCCTTCATCCCTTATCCCAAACTGTAAATAATATTTATTGAGAGTATATATTTGAAATATTTTGTTCATCATGTTGTGGGTTATGTTTAAAACCCTCATGTCAACCCTAAATCTCTAAAAAAAAATTCCATAATTATCCATATCTAGACACTAATCATTTTGAAGGGACATTAAAAATACATATTTTTAAAAATAGGTCTCTAAGCCTTTAATATAAAACCTAAGCCTTTATATTGAGATGAACATTTGGGGTTTTTTTATATCCAAGATCACGCTAATTCTTCATTTAGTAGTGAATTTACTACAATGGGTATGTTACTTACACTATTTGTGGTAACCTAGAATCAAACTTAATCCTTGAAATTGTTAAGATAAAATGAAAAGTAAATACCTTTTAGAACATTATAACCCCAAATAATTATAGTCCTTTATAACTAATAATTAGCATTCAAAAGGAAGCCCTAAAAATTTTCTTGAATAAAGATGATAACCTTGATAAAAAAATCAATCGTCTGATTCTATAAGTTTTATGGAAATTGGATCATGGGAATATGGATATGAATAAGAAAGTTGGGACCTAAATTGAAATAGTGCAAGATTTAAAAATAAAAATATCTTAGCTAGAGGATATAATGAATCTAATGGATAGTGAAAGGAATAAATGCTAAATAAACATATATAAGTTAATCCAAATAAGCAAGACTATAATAAAAAAATGTGCATTGACTATTACTATTATGCATGACAACCTCAGACATAAAAATGAAAACATTGTCATAACTAGAGACACCAAGAGAATAATAATGAAAGAAAAAAGAAAGGCTATTGAAATAAAAGAGGTGGATTTTGACACTGTAGAAAATAAACTCAACTTCATGACTAAGGAATGGGATGAGGATAAAGTTCTTAGTGACTTTGGATCATCCTAGGATGTTATAGGTTATTTCTTTGATATCTATATGTTGTAGTTTTATTGGTTCTTAGTTGTTTGTGTATACTATTTGTAGGATCTTGGGTTAACCTTATTTTTAATCATATTTATTCATGATACTTTCATGTATATCATTTTTTATTAACTCTATAAGGTTTGGGGACCTTTCCAAACTACCTCATAACCTTTAATAATAATTATATATTAAAAACATATAGTAATAATTTATATTTAATATTGTAATAAAATCATTTAAAAATTAATTATAATAATAGTTTACCTTCCTAATAATAGCAATTTCATATTTAATATTAAATGAAAGCCTATGATAATATTATTTTAAAATAAAGGTTAATTAAATAATGCAAATTTGATTTTTTCTCTATATTTGAACAATGTTTAATATAGTTAAATAAAATATTATAATAATAGTTTACATTTAATATTATAATATTATATTATCATCATAGTTTACATATATTAATGAGAAACTAGGAGATATCTTATTTTATAAATATATGATGGGAAAATATGATATAGACAACATTTAATTGTGAAAAAAATGAATAATATTTTGTTTCATGATTCAAAATCCCTGCTAATTTAGGTAGCTACCTATTCCATATTAGTCAAATATTATCTTCTTTTATAACTATTTACAAAATTCAATTAAGATCCAATATCACTAAAATATTCTCTTATTTTGGGCATGAACTTATCTATATCTATATCTGACCACTTTGACATTATTTTATCAGGTGAAATTATCTTTATTATGGAGTAGGTACCTACCCATTCCATATAGCACAATGACTATGTTGATTTAACATGGAGTGGGTATCCACCCATTCCATATAATGTAATGATTATATTGATTTAATATATAGTGGGTATCCGTTCATTATGTATACCTCAATGGTTCTCTTCTATAAATGTTTTATGTGAAACTATGACATACACCACATTCAATTATGAAAAAAGGGAATTATATTTTATTTCATGATGTGAAATTCAAATTTAATGTGGGTGTCCACCCATTACATATTACTCAAAATTTATCTTCTTTTGAAACTATTTAAAACATCAAAACATTCACATGAATCAAGGCCTAGATGATATTTAGTAGTATATTCAGTTTGGGGTGGTGGACATAATAGGTACATCAAAGCAAACACTATCAATTGCCACTTTTGGCTCACAATCAAGTATTAAAAACAAATTACCAATTTAAAAACATTCCTTACATTTTTTTATATGTAATTTATGTTAAAGGTTCCCTCACCTAATATAAATGAACTTGCTATGAAAAACCATGTATCTTGGATAACATCCATGAGAAGGTGGGAGATAAAAATTGTTTTAACCCACCAACAATGAACAACATAAATCAAAGTACATAGAACAACCACTCAAAGTGGAAATAACATATCCAAGGTATAATTAGTAGGGAATTATCTAAGGAATGGATACTACCTTAAAACATAA
Source organism: Torreya grandis (assembly GCA_037957365.1). NCBI lineage: Eukaryota > Viridiplantae > Streptophyta > Pinopsida > Cupressales > Taxaceae > Torreya > Torreya grandis. The sequence goes on along the minus strand of JARHVA010001905.1, from coordinate 1,845,375 downwards.
ACCCATATGAACATCAAAAGAAAGGCACATAGACAAGACACATGTAGGAAAAACATAGACCTTAATATAACCATAGGGTTACACCAAAAAGATCAATGGGTTTGAAATTGACTCCCTAAATTAGGGGCTTAGAGGTTAGACTAAATTATAGCCTACATGGCTAAAGAATTCACATGTTGAGTATAGGCCACCATGATCCCAGTGGGCATGTGTCCATGTTCCTTACCAATGGTGGAAAAGGATTTCCACCCCCAAACATTCACTCTGGTATCTATATAGTAAAAGCCAACTGAGATAATTGATGAATCCCTAGAATAATTTAAAGGTAGGGTAGGTGAACCTATAAGGATCTCAAAACTAGAGGATAACTAAATCTACCAGTTAGAGATGGGGAGTAAAGGTGAACTTTTAGTTTATCCACATTAGCCATGATAATGTTAAGCTAATCCTCAACTTATCAAAAGATATACACGGGAATAACACCATAGTTCTCATTCCTTGAGAGGGTTAATGATGATGAAATTTTGGCCAAAAAATTATCAATTCCTACTTTTCATATAAGCTTGTATCAACGTAATGAACCCAAAAACTAATAAGAACAAAAAAATTACCAATAGGACAAGATCTTGAAACAATACCTAGAATTGATTCATATTTATTGATTGAAATAATTGTAAACCCACACCATTCTTAAATAAGCCTCAAGTCAAAATTTATAGTTTATATGCAAAATTAATCTATATATATATATATATATACATATACATATACATATATATATATATATATATATATACATACATATATATATATATATTTATATATATATTTACATATATATATACATATATATATATATGTATGTATATATATATATGTATGTATGTATATATGTAAATATATATATATATATATATGTATGTAAATATATATATATATATATATATATATATATATATATATATACATACATATATATATACATATATATATATATATACATATATATATATATATACATATATATACATATATATACATACATATATATATATATATATATATATATATATATATTTACATATATATACATATATATATATATATATTTACATATATATACATATATATATATATATACATTTATATACATACATATATATATACATACATACATACATACATATATATATATATATATATATATATATATATATATATATATAAATGCTTATTTTTAAAAAATCTCAAAATATACTAAAAGCCTCTTGAAATATCTTCAATGCTATAATTAGACTATGAGATGAAATTCAACTGAAGTTGATGTTTGGTTATAAAAATATATAATTTCTAAAAATAGAAAAAACATCAAAAAAGCATTAAATTGTAATTTCAAACCCTCAGATGATCATGTATGCCTTTTTAAAAATATCAAAAAAATTCTAAGGTAGTTATAACTCCCTAGGGAAAACAACATAATTTTCAATATGATCATTTTGATATGTGGAAGAGCTCAAACAGAGCTACAGGTGAGAAGTTATGGCCTTTGGAAGGTTGCCTTATTTTCTTCGTCATTCTTCTCTAGTTGGAAGGTTGGCATGATTATACTGCTACCACTTTTCCTTGTAAATCATCTTCAACTCCCATTCTATAATTCAAGTTTTGGCTTCTTGCTAAAATCCTTTCCACTACACCAAATACCTATTATAATTCCCTTGCCTTGTGTTCATTGTCTTCATATCTAAAACATGCACTATTTTTTCTTTCTTCTTCTTTGGAACCTATTGCTCTCAATTTACTTCTTCATATTCATCATCTTCACCATCTTCTCCATGGAATTCATATAAATTAGAAACATTAAATACTAGAGATATATCAAAATTATGTGGTAAACTCACCTCATATGCATTATCATTAATTTTCTTCACAATTTTACATGGTCTAATTTTCTTTTATTTCAACTTGTTGTATGTGCATTTTGGAAATATTTCTTTCCTCATGTAAACAATTACCAACTCTCCATCAAATACCTTAGATCTTCTTCTGACATATGATGTTGCTTTATATTTCCCATTACTTTCCTGTAACTTTCTTCTTACTCCTTACAACTACTACATATGCTCTGCAAATGCTTTTTCATCATCATTAATTTAATATACAATTAGAAATTATACCAAATCTAAAATACCCATATGATTTCTCCCATAAACAATTTGGAAAGGTGACTTTTCTATTCATCTATTCACTAAACTATTATATGCAAAATTACCTTATCATAAAGCCAAGTCCCATTGCTTTGACTTCTCTCCCACTATGCATCTCAATAAATCTCCCAAGATATTATTCACAACTTCTATCTATCCATCTATTTGTGGGTGATATGCACTACTAAACTATATATTAGTACCCATATTCTTGCACAAAGTCATCCAAAAATGACTTAGAAATTTTGTATCCCTATCTGAATTAATAGTTTTTGGAATACCATGCAATCCCACAATATACATAAAAAAATTATTATACAACTCTAGTGTCATCATTATTTTTTTTGCATGCAATTAAATGAACCATTTTATAGAATTTGTCTACAATAATATAAATTGAATTATTACCTCTCTATGTGTTTGGCAATTCCAACACAAATCCATACTCAAATATGTCCATGATCCTCTTAGAACTAGTAATGGCATGTAAAGTCTAGTATCTTGTGCATGTCCTTTAACCACCTGACATATTGTTTACCTTGAAACATAATTTTTCAAATCTCTCTTCATCTTTGGCCAAAAATTCTTTTCCTCTACCAAAGATATTGTCTTCATCTTACCAAAATGTCTATGAAAACCACCACTATGTGATTATCTAATGATATTATCTCATAGAGACCCAAATGGAATGCATAATTGTTTCCCTTTGAAGAGATAGCCTTATTATATAATATAATCATCATGAATAATATCTATCCCACATATTAATGGATTCTTTCATTGTTCAATTATCTTGGAAATATATGGATCAGTATCATATAATTCTTTGATAGCTTCAAATCCAGCTACTTCACTCACCATAGTAGTTAATAATTCCTTCCTGATCAATACATCAGATACCTAATTTTTCTTTCTTAATTTATTTTTCAATGCAAAAGTATACCCATGCAAGAAATAAACCCACTTTGCATGCCTACTATTCAACTTCTTTCATGTATTCACATACTTCAAAGCCTCATGATCTGTAAATAGTATAAACTCCTTAAGCACTAGATTATTCCTCCAATGTCTTAATTCTTGTAAAATTGCATAGATTCCAAAATCATAAGTACAATAATTTGTTCTTACCTCATTCAATTTTTCACTAAAATATTCTATTGGCTTTCCTTCTTGACTCAACATAGCACCAATTCCCATAAATGAAGCATCATAATCAACCTCAAACACTTTGTTAAAATTTGTTAATGCTAAAATTGTTCTTTCTATAATCTTCTTCTTAAAAAATTCAAAGCTTTCTATGGCTACTTTAGTCCATGCAAATTCTTTTCCTCTCATGCAATCTATTATTGGTGCCATAACACTACTAAATTTTTAGTAAAATCTTTTTAAAAAGTTTCTAAACCATGCAAACTTCTTTCCTTTATAATGATTTTTGGAATAATCCACTGAACAATTGCCTTTATCTTTTCTTCATCCATTTTCACACCATATGCTAAAAATACAAATCCCAAAAATACCAAACTATTCTACATAACCCTGCACATCTTCACATTTGCATACAACTTCTCCTTCTTAAAAAATCCATTAGCATTCTCAAATGTTGAATTTCTCTTCTTTAGTCTTACCTAATGTCAAAATAAATAACCACAAACTTACCTGTATATTCTCATAGCACTGTATTCATCACCCTCATAAATTTTCTAGGTACATTAGATAATCTAAATCGCATCACCATCCATTCATATAATCCATCCCTAGTCTTGAATAAAATTTTCCACTCACCTCCTTGATGAACTTGAATTTGATAATAACCTCTCCTTAGATCAATCTATGTAAAAAAAATTGTTCTTACAAGCACATCCATCATATCATGTAAATGAGGTATAGGAAACCTATACTTTATTATAATTTTATTAATTGCTCTACTATCCACACACATTCTCCATCTTCCATATTTCTTTGGAGTTATAAATTTTTGTGTTGCACATGGACTCATACTCTCCCTTATCACTTTCTTCCTTATCAATTCAATAACATTTTTATTTAATTTGGAATGTTTTATTGGACTCATCCTATAAGCTGCTTGATTGGGTAGAGATGATCTTAGAATCAAATCAATGTGATGTTGAATATCTCTCTTTAGTGGTAAACCATATGGTAACTCATCAGGAATAACATCTACATATTCTTTCAACACTCTTTATGCTTGTGTTGGTATTAGCACCATTTCTATTTCTTCATTCCTTACTACTAATTCATATTACCAACCTGCTACATTCATATCTTTGATAAATTCTTTAATACAAAGCATGCTTTATGTCTTCTCTTCCTCTTCAAGAGGTAAAAAGACTACCTTTTTACCACCTTTCCAAAAAAATTATGTGTTCTTTGCTTCATCATGAACCACTTTCTTGTCAAATTGCCATGGCCTCCCCAATAACACATGACATCCATCCATCAGAATAACATCAAACCATATTTCATCATTATAAGTTTTTCTTATAGAAAACTTGATTAATCACCTTTTATCTACTGCAACCTCATTCCCTTTCTTAAACCATGAAATCTAATAAGGGTTAGGATGCTTTTCACATTGCAGATTTGGTTTCTCAATCATTTCTTTAGAAACCATATTTTGACAACTACTACCATCTATAATTACTTTACATACCTTTCCACTTAAAGTAAATCTTGTTAAAAACATATTTGATCATAGCCATGCATCACCACCTTACTTATTCTAAACTTGTTCCTTCCTTGGAGTGATCACGGTTCTTCTCATCATGAGATTCTCTCCAATATATGCTGGTGCAACTTTAGTATTCTACTCTTCTATTTTAGCCTCAACTAGATTTACACTTGGGTGATCTTCTTGCCTCCTTTCCTGATATTGATAGTTTGGACACTCAAATGTTGTTTACCCTTTTTATCCACATCTATAATAGACATAATATCTAATTTTATTTATAAACCATCTTCTAGCACTATCATAACCTTGTCCTCTCTGAAATCATCTTCATCTTTGTTGGTATTGAAACCCTTGCCTATTATCATCTTGTCTTTCTACACCACATGATGATTCACATTTATTGGCATTAAATCCACCTTTGGTGGTATAAAACCCACTTCATCCCCTTATTGGAGTGGATCCACCTCTTCTTGGAGTAGTAAATGTCCTTCTAATTTTTTTTTATTTTGCTTTTTGTCTACCTTCAAAGCGAATTGATAATCCTCCTCTATGTTAATTATTCTATGCATGCTTAATTCATCTTGATTAGAAAATTTCAAACCATTTACATATCCTGTATCCATCTACTCTTCTATTTCATCATGCTCCACTCATATGGAAAGCTTGTAATCTTCATATGTATACTCTTGTATACTATGATCTTTTTTTCTTAAAATTTAAATCTTCTGTATAGGGTTTATGCATAATCGATAGGAAGACATTTTTCCCTCAGATTCTTCTCCATCTTTTTCCATGAATTAATCTTCTCTTTATATTTTATCTATTTCTCGTTCTTCAGGTGATCCCACCAAATTGTTGCATGACCTTTCAATTTCATGTATACAAACTTTACCTTCTTGTCTTCTCTCGTAGTTTTCCACTCAAATAAATTTTTCATGCTATTCATCTAATCTATCAACTCCTCTAGTTTTAAACTACCTCCATAATCTATAAAATCAACCTTGATTCCTTGATTCCTTCTAAATCTTAAACCATCCTCTCTTCCATTGATGGTGGCTGCTCTTGTTGTTTTTCTTCTTGTTGAGTTTACTCATCATGATCTATGTCTTCTTCATCACCACCTTCTCTTCTCTGATGTTGGTGATAATGTATATTATTTTTTTAACTTTCCCCTATAGCTCTTGTATTGTCTAGTTTATCTGTGTTATACCTCCTCATCCTCTCACCATTATTTTCTCCTCCAAGATTCAAACTTAGCTCTGATACCCAATAATGAACCCAAAAACTAACAAGAATAATAAAATTACCAATATGCCAAGTTATTGAAACAATAATAATAAATGGATCATATTGATTTCTATAAATAATTACAAACCCAAACCTTTCTTAAATAAGCCTCAACTCAGAATTTAGAGTTTACATGCAAAATTTGAAAAAAAAACTAAAATCTAAAAAAATGTGTATTTTTAAAAACTCTAAAAATATCCCAAACATCTCCTCAAATACCTAAATACTATAATTACACTATGGGACAAAATTAAACTAAAGTTGATGTCTTGTTCTAAAAATATACAATTTATAAAAATAGAAAAAACTCAAAAAAATCATTAAATTTCAATTTTAGACCCCCAGATTATCATGTATGGCCTCCAAAAAATATCAAAAACCTTTATATGTAGGTATAATTGGCTAGGGACAGCAACATAATTTTTGATATAGTTATTTTGTTGCATGGAAGAGCTCAAATGGAGCTACTGGTAAAAATTTATGGCCTCCAAAAGGTTTCCATATTTTTTATGCATCACAAGACCTTACCAACATTTTCACTACTTAATACACTAGTTCCTTGTCCTTCATAGCAAATATCATGTTACTAATGAATAATGAAGTGATGGTCTCCTTCACCTTGACCCTATGAGGATTCTCAAAGAAAACTAGGCCCACTATCTCTTTGATGGTCTCTAATAAAATCCAAGATTGAATTAAAAAAACTTTTTTCAAATGGGATTAACTAAAAATACCCTTGAAATAAAATTCCTTATTCTCATATGAAACACACAATATATTCTCACTAATGGTGATTATAACTAGGTAGTCCATCTAAACAACTCTCATTTCTCCAACACCCAACCTAAGAAGATCACTAAAAAAGAATGCCTTTAAATTGAAGTTTTCACCTCCTCATAAAGTTAGGCCACCCTAATATATACTCCAACCTATATGAGGTGCAAAATCATGATGGATTTAAATGTTTAAATGGAGAGGCACTTTCACTACCAATTAAACAATATTATTCCCAAAGACTAACAAGGGGAAGCAGGTGATAGGATCTATAGATTTTCCAAATTTTCCTCATGCCAAGAATCCCAAGTTTTTTATTATATATATGGATAAAAATGATTTTTAAACCATATTTATGAAATATACAAAGAAATATTTTTGAAAATAGGTCCCACAACTTTTATTGTGGATCAATGACAACTTTGGAAATAGGTCCCCCAAACTCTATAATAGAGTAGAAAGATGACACAAATAAGAAAAAAAAGAACTAGTCCAATTAAAACTTAGAAACATCATCCAATGGTAAATAATGGAATGACCAAATATACCAAGTGAAATAACCAAAGTGGATCATATATAGGTTAGAATATATATAAAAAATATTCTAGGGCCAAACTAGATACAAGACCACCTTATACAACAAGGGTTAACCCTAATGAGCCTTATACTAAACTATGAGAAAGAAATCAATAATTTGATGATGAATACAGAAAGGTTTACACATATATAAACAAAGGTGAAACAAAATTGAAACAAACTTGTGGAAATATTAGAGCAAACTTGAGACTAGTCTACCTTTTTATGGATCAAACCTTTAAGCATCACCCAGGCTTGCATAAACTATCCATGGGGTAACAAATTTTTAAAAAGACCCACTAAATAAAGGTCATTTAATCTTTATGAAACCTTCAACATAACTTTGACAAATACAACCTAAGATTGGGTTTTTAATCTGAACTCCCACCATGTGTTTAACACTAGTTAAATAGGTAATGCATATTGTATGAAACTCAAGGTTTGACATTTGAAACCTTAAAAATATAACAAAATATTATAATAGGGAAAATACCATCATAGCATCATGAATACCCATTAACACATTATTTATAGATCCTCTATCCATGGTTGTAAGACCCATCACCTAGAATCCATGATATAACTTTAGAACACTAATGAAACACATAATAGTCACACAATAAATGTGCATAGGTTGAAACTTCCACAAAATTTAAGAAAAAAATTATCTTTATATTTTCCCACCTAACAATAATTTTAAAACTTGATCAACAACCATTAGTATGCCCATCCTTCTTCCAACCCCCATGGGAAAGGGATTTGACATCATAACCATAATATAATATGAAAATAACCCTCAAATAATGAAAAAAGATTGTAATAATATAATGAATAATAAAAAAATCTACGTGGAGAAATCACCACTCACCCACTTGAGGTAATCTCTCCTCAAGATAGTAAAGATGTATAGAGTTTCTGTTATGACTCCAACAAAATAAGTACCCATAAGAAATAGCTATTGAAATAATTCTTTAGGAAAATTTTCTTTGTATACCACATAAAATGTTTGTATTTTATATTATGTGTTTTTTAGTATTCAACTATATTTTTTCATGAGGATCTTCATTATACTCATTAAAGTATCTATATCTCTATCATAAATCTATTAATCTATTGCTAGAGTTTTGGTCATCCAATGAATCACCAAAATATACATAAAACTTGTTGAACCTTTGCCAAATATAACAATAGTTGGGAACAAGGAAGAAAATATCTCCCGTGGGGTTGTCAAAGTAGCCAAATCACCATAAAAAATCTATAAATCCATTGTCAAAGATTTAACAAGTTAATAAACTACTAATTCACACCCAACACTTGTCAATCCATTGCTTAAAGTGCATATAACTTCCCCTATAGTTTTCTCCCACCCAAAATTTTGTTAAAATTTTTAGGAATTGAATATCATCACTAATGATGATATTTTTTATTTATATATGTCTAAGCATCCCAAGTGTTTTCCATAATAAGCTTTATAAATTTTGATTTACCTTGATTGAAAAGTAAATCCATTATAGTATTGGACTCATAATAATAGTGAGACACCTCCAATGAATTAAAGGAACTTATAATATCCCAAGCTTGACCCAATATACTTTTGATGTATCAAGAAAAAGGTCCCTAATTGTGTAATGCTTGGATTAGAACCATTGAGATCCTTCTAATATTAACTTATTCACTCTGTATTTCACTAATAGATCCACACTAATTGCCAATTCTTAAGCCTAAGCTTTAGTATTATTTCCATTAATTAATTTCAACAAGGTTGATCTAAATAGAAAAAATGTATAGTATATAATTATGTAACCATACCCTAAAGCCCCAGGGTTGCCTTGAGAAACCCTGTAAAAAACAACTTGAATAATCCTAGTGGCAATAGATCCGAAATCAAATGTTATTCCATGTGAAATTTTTTTCTCAAGAATTATTGACTTATTAATGGGGGTGTCTTCAGTTCTTATCAACTATAAGTAATCTACATGATTATTTCCATAGTCCATTGAATTAACTAGAGAGTTTCTAGAAAAAACTATGTGTTTATTTCTTGTCTGACATTTTGGTTCATACTACATGAACCATCATCTATTCATTGTCATTACCTAATGATGGTTCATGTAGTATGAATGGAAACATCACACAAAAACCAAACATAGTTTTTTTTTAGAAACTCTCTAGCTAATATAAGTAATCTACTTATCCCAACTTGTCAAAATACCATTACTCCTTTTATCATGATAATATCCTATTTTATACATATCCTCTTCATCTTTATGGATCACCTCTCCCAATATAATTCATTTTTTTCAAATATTCTCTAATATGTTATTTCCATAATTTATAAATTAGTATGTCCAAGTAAGCCACACAAAGACTATAAAATGTAGCCTTAATAGGCCCTAGAAGCAAAGATATAAATTACAAGATGATATTTATAGGGTGGGCCCATCTCATCCCTAATTTGACTCACATATAATTCTAAAAATGTCTTGTGAAGGGGTAATTAAACAATAAGTGATTTGCATCCTCTTCCTCATCAAGGAAAAAAACAATAAGAGGGCCCTTCCACTCCAATCTTCTGTAGCTTATCAAAAATTACTATTTTGTTTTGTTTATCTAGTCAAGCAAATGATCTAGCCTTCAACATGCCATTTTTATTATAACATAGAAATTTTTCAAAGGAAAATAGTAGTCCATGTAATCAGACATATTTTAGCCTAGATTGATAAATTAAATACCATATTTAGCTCCTACCCATTAAATTGAATCATATTTCGAGTTGAGGAAGACTTTTATCTTGGAAAGCATTTTAGTCAGAATCTCTTTTTGACTATTTAGTAATGGAATGTCCCTTAAATCCTTCCATTTCCATTGATCATACCTTCCCATATATGTGAAATAGGTAATCACACACATTTTAGACCTAGCTAAAATTAAATAAATCATTGTCCTCATCTATCCCCTACACATCCTAACTCATATTGTGACCATTCCATGAGTCACCTTAAAATTTTGATTTTCTCACATTATTGATAATCCATGAGACATGGATTTTTATTATGAAGTGACATTTTAAAATGAAGTAAAAAAGGTGAAAAACCTTGGGGTTTTATGAATAATTAAAATATTAGTGGTATCATGATCTCCAAAAATTTGTATTGTATCAGCCCCATCCATAGTTCATAAATCTAGGATATCATACCCTAAACAATATTTGTACATAGATACAAAACATACACTGCAAGTCTTTTGATCTTATCATGTCCCCCTACCTAAGGCATAAAAAAATTATATAATTTCATAAAAGGGACATTATTTTTTATGCCATTCCCTGCCATAGGAAATCCTTCATTATCTATTTGGGTTTCAGGATAACCTTTGTTAGAGGGTACAAAAAAATTGATATTCCTCTAATAAAGGAATCCACTTGCCTTTCCAAGCCTCCAAATTTTAATTAAATGACTTTATTAAGTTATCCCATAAATTATCATTTCCTACTCCCCAAAATAGGGGGACCCATAGGTACTTTTTTGGGAGAATATCCATCTTAAATCTCAAGATGTTAGTAATGTGGAGTTGGGCCTATCTATCCACATTTAAAAAGTGAATCTCAAATTTTCTTTCATTAACCAATTGTCCTAAAATAACATTATAAATTAGTAATATTTGTTTGTAGATATGAGCCTCAATATCAATATCAATAAAAAAAAGGATGGTATCATCAATGAATTAGTAATGTGTGAACCTATCAATCATTATTGTCACTTAGATCCCATTTAACCTGCCCCTAAAGAGAGACTATGAAATTGAACTACCAAAGTTATTTACCATTAGGATGAAGAGAAAAGGGGATATGGTATCCATTTTTGTATTCCAATTTAAGCTTAAAATAAACCTATTGGTTCACCATTAACTAAAATATAAAACCACAAGATGACTACACAATTGAAGATCAAATTATACCATATTTTGTCAAAGCTAAAATTTTCCATCACTTTGATCACAAAGCAATAGCTCACCTATCATAGAATTTACCAATATATAATTTCAAAATCATACCTTTATTGTGATTACATAGAATATATTACATAATTTCATGGGTTATAATTACCCCATCTCAAATTTATCTTCCCAAGACAAACCCCCTTATTCACTAGAAACTAGGTTGTCCAGGATGAGTTTGAGCCAAAAATAAATTACTTTGGAAATGGTTTTATAAATCATATTATAGATATAAATATCCTAAAATAATTTAAATAATATTAGGAGCCACCTTTTGGATCTAAGGTGATAATTTATAATTAATATCTGGGGCCATATTTTTTTAAGCTTGGATTCTTCCACCATTGTGTCAACTTCATATTCAACAATGTTCTAGAAGCTTTAGAAAAAAGGTAATGGGAAACCATTTATATATGGGCCTATACTTTTCCCATAGATAAAATGACAACCTTAATTTATTCTATATAAAAATAAATCACCTTTAAAATTTTATTCTATTGGTAATTCACAAGTCAAGGGATGTAGTTGAGACTATTAAACCAAGTCACAAACTTTGAAGCCTCAATACTACATAAAAACTCTTGGAAACAATCAACCACCTCCATTTTTATGGTAAATTTTGTATTAATTATGAACCACAACCTATTATTAATTTTGTAAATGTGATTATCTTATCTCCACACCCACGTGGAGTTATGGAAAAAAATAGTGCTTTTGTCTCCCTCCTTAATCCATTATTCTCTCAAATTTTATTTCCATTAGACCTCTTCATTGATGTGTAATTAATATAACCAAGACTTTAGAGATTTGTATTTATGATATAGGTCTAAATTCATGCTCATGGAAATCAAAATATAATTCACATCACCTTACTTATCTTTAACTCTTGTTATTTACAAAAAAAAAAGTAAATTAATAAAAAAAATTAAAACAATTAAAAAAAGATTGGTTAGATGTTTTAAATCAAAATTTATTTTTTTTCTCTCAACTTACCCCCATTTAATTTTTTATTAGATAGGGAATCACTTTATCAAATTACATTCTTCCTTTAAAGATGTGTGAGGTAACGTAAAATTGCTTCGTTAATATTAGACTGACATAATGACACTTCTATTATTACAAATAAAAGATATCCTCAAGATTGTCTTGAAATACATATCTAGCCTTTGGTTTATTTCATACATTTATGTCTAAGTCTTTTTAGAGTCTAAAAATTCATGAATCTCACTTGATTAATATAAAATCATGTAAAGTTTTACCTCTTTTAGACTAATTGACTCATGCATTTGTCAAGGTTTTATTTATTTGTTCTTTGTCTTATGTAGATTTTTCTTTACTTCTAATTATTTATACTTTTCACTTGAACCCTTGTCAATTCACCAAAAATTACCATGTGGAATTAAATAACTCTCTCACGACCCTAAATAAAATAAAAGTATGCTTTATACTATAATTTTATTAAAAAAATTATGCTTAGGTGAGGGGGATATAACATGTATATAACATTGGCACTAAAGATATCATTATGGCTTTGCTAGACTAAATTTGTGGTGTCCAAAATATAATATATATTAATGAGGTTTAGATTCCCCTATTGGACACAAACCTCACTTATACCAAGGTCATAGATATTGGTGAGATCTTTAGTGCCAATTTTACTAGCCAAGTCCTCAATATAGACATCATACTAGATGGTAAATTATGTAGTATATCATATTTAGTAGATGATATAAAAATGATGACTGACTCTAATTTCATAGAAAATTTAGATCCATCAATTGAGTTTCCTAAGAATTAGGTTTGTGATGAATTCAATGTTATTCATATAAATAAACATAAGAATAATATGGTGATACTGAATAAGACACTATATCCAATTGCATACCAAGACATGTGTGGCAAGGATATGGCTAGATTGTTTGACCAAATCTAAAGAATCATTGAAAGGATTGAGGACTATTGGCTCTATCCATACTATATAGTAATAAAAATAAAGGGAACTAGAGATCCTATTATGTATCTACCCCATTTGGGTATATAAAATGTGTAAGATTATTAAACTAGATTCTAGCTAGTTAATTCTATGGATGTTAGAATAAGAAGTGAATAAGGAGATATACACCCATATCCAATTAGCATTGGTAGGATCCAATACACATGATTCAAACATATCTATATTGTGAAAAAAAAAACACATTAATTTAAATTCAGCACCTTATAAGCAATGGGATCCAAGGCAAAGGGTCATAGAACACTTCAAAAGAGTCAAGGGAATCTGAAGATTGATTACAACCATGTATCATATCAATCTGATGAAATGTTCCTGAGTATTTTGAATAATACAGAGGTCCACCCCATAATGAAGTAGGTATATAAATATTTTTTAGTGGAAAAACACTTGTAATATCATACATAAACAACTAATGAAGAGGCCAAGAAAAATCATGTAGATCATTAGGTTTTAATACCTTCTAAAGGACCCTTCACACAAGTTTAATCCTAGGCATTAGAATAGGGTAGTCCATCAAGATAAACACCTATGATAAGTCAATAGAAAGTTAAAAAAGGACCTTCCCAACTTCCCATCCTAGTGGTGATATTTTAAACAACCACCTGAGTGTAAACCCTTCCTCATCTTATAGCTACTATTTAGGGTCTTGCATCTATAACTCAATCTGGAGGAACATTCTATATGTTTCCCTTTACTCCACACATAACAGTCAATAAGTGAGTTTCCCATATTTCCTCCCACCTATTTTTGGTTTGTCTCTAGTAATACCCCCAACCCAAACCATTTCACCATCACCTCCATCAACATATCCTTTCCTCAAATAAATAGTCACTTTCCTATGTTCATCCCTAGCATTCATTGTTGTCCTCAGCTTGATACCATTTGTTGCTCCATCAGATTAACCTATTATTATTTCATCTCTTCTTGCATTAATTTATTCTCCTACAAAACCCCACTTTTATACAAGAGGAAGTAGGGAATTACTTTAATTTCTCCTCAAAGCACCCGAATAAAGGAGGCCTCACACAAAAGGTTAGAGGGATAATTGAGTAAAATAAAAAGTTTTAAGACCTTTCAAACCTATATGAATAAAATAAAATGGAATGGAATGGTTTAACAAGGAGGAATGGGATGATAAAATAGAGACATCCTTGTCAAAAACCATAAGTGAGACTACAAAAGTGACCTTGATTATGAGTTGTTATTAGAAGAGGCTTAGTTAGGTGACCCTAAGATCTTGAAGACTAATTCAGTCTCAATTGCATTACTTCAAGACCTAGACAGAGATAAAGGAGATGAAGTAGAGTCTAATCCCCTAGTTTCCATACATGGGAAATATTTGAACCTATCTCCATCAGTGGTACCTAACAACATAATATTGACACCTAAATTAATATTTCTCTTGCTTGTTACTTGTCAATGGGTAGGCACACAATCTCTTTATTCTTCACCTAATGTATCAATTTTTGTTCTAGTTCATGCATATAAAAATTCCATTCTTTAATACATGGTATTAGCACTAGTAATCAAGGTTGTGGTGCCCCAATTTAAACTTTAGGATATTATCCTAGAGTTAATTTAACACTTGTGATATATTATTTCTATAATTTACTTATTACACCCCCTACCTATTAATTTTTTGCTTATTTAATCCTTTAATCCTATGGACTAAATAAAAAATTTCACTTAGAAGATTTGGTCTCCACCACCATTTTGTATTCCCCATATAGTTTCTCCTAATCATCCACTCAATTGGGCCAAATAAGTTTTAATTCATCCCAAATGGAAGATATAACCATCAAAACACAAAGAGGTGGAAAAATGAAAGCTAGTAATTGATACAATGACCCAAAACAAGGACATTGGTTGGATAAAAATTATTCCCCCTTTCCATCAACTAACATCCTCTTCTCCCAAACCTATGCTCCCATAGGTAAATCCCCCTATTCCAATCCTACATATTAAGTCAAACCTTTACAACAACTAGTTGTCTTCAACATCCCTAAATGGATCTACAAAATATAGTAGGCAAAAGAAGCTAGGTCATACCAGGTTATTGTTGAATAACTAATAATAAAGTTTCACTTTGACAGAGAAATAAATACTATGAGGAAGATAACAAGTAAAAATATAATGGCTAAATGACATAATTTATAATTGTATTAAAGAGAATAAAATTTATCCCTTTAAATATTTTCAATTACATAGAGGACCCATGCACCTTTGCAGACCTTACGGGGGGAGTAATAAAAGAAATGGTTAGAGGCTTTGATCAGGGTATGGAGGTACTAAAAGGAAGAGATACAATAATCCTCTAAGTGACATCATGGATAAAACTCTAGGATCAAATTAGAATATGTATGGCATTATCCAGTTAATAAGAAGTGAAAATAAGGAGTCATATCCCAAGTGGTGAGATGTATTCACCCTTGATGATAGGATGAAGATAATGGAGCATAAACTTCATTTCTCAAGTGAAACATTCTAGAATAACACATATGACCATTTTAACTTAATAACTAATCTATATGTATAATGAGGCTTGAACTACATAGCTTCCAAGAGAGATAACTTGATTATATAGCATCAATATATGCAAAATATATCTCAACAACACAATATCTATGAAGATCAATCCATTACAATTTTGGGGTAAATGAGAATAAATGGTGTGATTAACCCCAATAAGGAATTATTCCTCAAAGAAATATTTAATGATCTTCAAGAAAAAATAGATAGTTTTAAGGTATAGGCTGAGGGAGTGGTATATAAGACCCTATAAGACTTGATATAATTGATAACTTTTACTATAATTTATGTCATTAACTAGGGACTATTTATGTGGATTTTACGGTTTCATCAAAGTCACATAGATAATTTATTAATAGATTCCCATAGTTTTTCAAAAGGCTTCTATTAGACTTTGAAGCAATTGAAATGTAATTTCAAGTGAGTCATGCCCTATATTTGAAAATTTAAGCAAGGGGAAAATAATATTTGGACACCATACTTATACTGACTATTTCAATTACAATTACTTATAAATGCCCAGACTAAGCAAATCTAAAACCTATGTTATAACTACCAAAAATACTAGGGACCAAGTATAAAAAGATACCATGACATCTTCATGTACATTTACCCTTGTAGTTACATTGGTTATTTATAATAAAATGTTGTGGTAATAGTGTGTTATCCTTTGTAAATGTTTGGATATGTCATGGCCACATATGTTCTAGTGATGATGAAAATTAGAGCATGACTTGAAGGATGAGGTATCCCCATCCAAATCCTATATATACATGTATCTCCTTCATTGTAAAGGGAGGATAAATTTTGATGTTCAAAATAGATAAAGACCTTTCTAGTTGTTTTGAAAAATATGTGGTTCATATTTTTGTCTGTCATGTTTATGTTATAGTTTTTATTCATTTTATCTAATTGGTATCTTATTTTATTGATATATTATTTATAAATTTCAAGAATATTATGGTTAGTTAGTTGGGTTTTATCAATTTAAAATATGTAATAGGAATTCTAGGTTAGTAGACCTTATTTTCTTGAAATAAGTTTGCTACTCTCTAAATTTGTGTAGAAATTTTGTTTGATGTAACTTCTTAAAATGAGAAATAGCTAGCAGAAGGTGATCTTTTGCATTAGATATAATATTTTGTTAATAAATTATACATCAATTATAACGAAAAAACCTTTAGTTGATGGATAGGATTTACCTAAATCATATTCCTTAGATATCTTTACTATGTTTTTTAGTTATGTGTGTTAAAGCCACAAGTTAAAAGTATTAGTCACTTAGCATTTATCCTTATTCTAAGGACATTTATAAAGAATACATATCCTCTCTTTATATATTATCTTTTCTACTTTACCATTCCATATATTTACAATTTATTTAAATCTTGTCCACTTAAGTTAACTCCATTTCCATTCCATTTAATCCAAGTGAGTCTAGGATCCATATCCATAATTGAATTATCTTGGTTAACATTTCCTATGCTCACCACCATTTCAACACAAGTCACAAAAATACCCTATACCTATGACTTATGCATCTAAGTGAAATCAAAATTCACTAATATCCCAAAATATTAAAGGCTACCTCCTAGTTATTCCTAAGTGTGAGTAAGACCCACATTAACAAAAATAAAATGTGGTGATATAAGGAGGGCACTTTTCATTAATCAAAAGGTAATATCAGTAAAATTTAACTAGATATACCTAAAATATTGAAAATATCCACCTCTAATAAAAACATATTACATCAACCCTTGCAAACCCACCAAAAGGTTAGGTTAAATAAAGGTATCTTGAGGAAGTCTTAGGCTAATTCACATTTGGCAAAAATAATACAACCCTCACTATGTCAAATGGATAATCCATAAGTAATGAGTTCTATCTTTAGCATTACATGAGGTATTCATGATCTACCTCAAAATCCTAAGAAATACCTCCCTCTCTTCTCTCCTTTAGGAGGTATGACTTCTAAATAACATGTCAAAGCCTTTAAAATTATTTTAATAATATTGAATGTATTCCATGATGACGTAGCTTGTAGGATTTTTATAATTACACTATAATATTACACCTCTGACTAGTTCCTCAATATTGTATAAGGTTCAATAAGGTATTGGATTGAATTCCAAAATGCTTTCTTAGGATAATTCAGCCAAGTTACAAGCCCTACCATAATATACCAACACTTTTCTAAGATGAAAAGAGATCCCAATGAACCCATCTAAGCATTCAATAGAAGGTTTCAAAAGATGTATATACAAGTAGATACTTCTTATAATTCAGATGTTATATTAGCCCTTGAAATGTATACAATAGTTTTACATCATACCCCTATAGTGTTTGTGCATAGGGAAACTGGTGTTACTAACTTGACATATGTTTATGTCAAAGTAATAGAGGGTGATAAATATTTAAAGCACCAGTATCAAATCTTAGTAGGTTCAAATATGTATTACATATAACTCATGCTAAATATTATTCCAAATGATAATCAAAATATTTTTGCCCAAAATCAAACCTAGGTCCATATGCAGTTGCCTCTATCCCATGATACACCCAACTAGGATTTAAGTTTCATAAATAATTGTGTCCAAGTTTCCAATCCCCATAAAGTCTAGGCTTTATTCCTAGTCAACACATAAACCACCCAACACACTACTACTGACTCTAATAAAGTTAAACTAGATACCA
The DNA here is from genome assembly GCA_037957365.1 of Torreya grandis. Taxonomy (NCBI): domain Eukaryota; kingdom Viridiplantae; phylum Streptophyta; class Pinopsida; order Cupressales; family Taxaceae; genus Torreya; species Torreya grandis. The sequence goes on along the minus strand of JARHVA010001905.1, from coordinate 1,826,615 downwards.
GTCAAATAATATTATAAAAATTATGAAATGAGTTCTTAGCATGCAAAATAATATGGGGAATTTTGATGATTGGATGCCAAATATAACTGTATCTATACAAAGTAAAATACACCATTTAATAGGTATGGAAACAACATGGAGTAGACACCTAGTAAGGGGCTAGAGATGAATGTTTTATAGGTAACACTTCCCAACTAGTGTAGATTCCGTAACATATCTCACCATATATAATTGAGCTTCATAGAATTATGCACAACATTTGAGATCTTTTAACAATAAATTAATAGATAAGAAGGTTTTACAAATCAATTTGAGACTTTTTCTTCTAATACCTATGTATAATCTATCACTAATATGGTTTTCCACATGTATGATTTTCCATTTATAGTGAATAAGATAAAGAACTAAAAGATAGTATAGATGAAATCCATGACTTCAAGTAATTTTAGAGAAGTAATTACAACTTGAGGATAAAAAAACCATTCACTAATTTTATGCATCAAAATAATAGTTCCACCACTCTACTATATATAAAGGGAATAAATAATCCACCTCCCCTAAATGATAAATATCAATTACAACCAAAAATACTATAGAGGATATGAATAATATCAAAACTAACATGGCCTTGTATGAGTTGGATCAGATCATTGAACAAAGGTATTTGTTGCTAAAATATCTTATATATACAAGTTTAATACTGACTAAGAAAATGTAATTATATATAGGGAAAAATGTGAGGTCCCACCCTTCCTTTTGATAGTCATAATGTTCAATAAGAATGTTCATAATTATCTGGTAGATTAGGGGGAATCAAATAATATGATGCCCATAATGATATGTAATAAATTGGGTTTATCCCTAGACAAATTAAAAATAGTGGTCATATATTTGGACAAATCTATACTATCTTGAGTAAGGGAATTGTTGAATGTGCATATACAATTGGCCTCATAGCCACATGTACAATAGTACATAGAAATCTTATAGGAAAAAGTACCATAATATTACAGTCTATTACTCGTTCAGGATTGGACAAAAACATTAAATGGGTACATACACATCAATTTCTCACTTATGTGACTACCATGAAAAGGTATACCCAATCAAATTAGGATTGAATAAGATTATAAAATGAATTAATTGATCACTGATTACAATGTAAAAAATGAGAATATTAACTTTGGATCCTCACCTATTAGAATTTACACCTTTAATATAAAACATTAGACCCCATGTCATGAATTTTAAGGATATTCATAGATATGGACTCTATATTTTGATGGAGCCTAATCCAAATAAGGTTATACTATTGGTTTAGTCCTAATAGATCTAGATGGGAAACAAAATTTTGCCTACATACATTATATAGTTACCTTACACCAACAATAAAACTAAGTATGAGATCCTAATCCTAGGTCTATATTTCACCTTAAATCTTGGCATTAATCAACTACATATGTTTGGTTATTCTGAGCTGATGGTCAACTAGATCAAATGAAAGTATCAATGCAAGCTCTCTTATCTAAATAAATACAAGCATAGATCCTAGGAAATGATGACATCCTTTGAAGCTTTCAAAATTAAATCTATCCCAATTGAATAAAATTAGGCAATAGATGCATTAGAAGCTTTAGCAACCAACTTGGTATCACTCAAAGAATCCAAAATGTAAACATTTTCAATGGAGCTAATGTCTTGTTCCTTAGTCCTTGATAATGTATAAAAATTATAGGTCTATGAGGATGATTAACAGATTATCTAGTTCATAAATAATTCTTTGGCCTTTGAAGACTAGATTATAGATGAAAATAACTTTTAATGTTTAGAAGTAGAATCCCTTGGGAGTGATGATACTATGTAAATCAAGGAGAATAGAATCCCCAAGGGGATAGTATCTTTATAAAAGATCTTTGATTTGAATTGACAAGCCAAAAGGAAAACATATCCAAAGATATATCAATCTAATTTTGTCAAATAAACTTTATAAATTAAAGAATCCCCCTAGTATGTCAACATTGATTTGGATTGCACATAATAAAAATAAAAATTTAAAGGATATAATGATGGGGAACAAGGATGTGATCACTTTAACCTATGAAGACTTGAATACTTTTGATCCTATGGTAATGACCCATATTATTTACTTAAATTTAGATAAAAAAACCTTGAGGAAATGTCAAAGGAACATTAATCCCATTATGGGACCTCTCATTCATATTAAATTTCAAAAGCTATTAGATTTGAAGATCATATTTCTTATCAAACATTCTACCTAGGTGGAAAACTTGGTACCCATTAGGAAGAAGAATGTAAAAATAATGTAATGTGTCAACTTCAAAAACATAAACCAATATTTAGAGGAAGGTAACTATCCTCTACCTTATTTGGATGAAGTAATCCATACTATTAGTCAGTCCAAAATGATGTCAATCCTAGATGATTTGTTAGGATAGAACCAAGTGCTAGTGGAATCATATGAAAATATGAAGATAACCATCACCATAAAGTGGGGGACATATGCTTATAAGAGGATTCCTTTTAGCCTCATTTTAAATATTCCAACAAATCATAGACCATGTATTCTAAGGACTTATTGGTAATTGAATCATCATCTATATTTATGAACTCATTATATTTTATAATGATGTGCAGGATTATACAAATCACCCACATAAGGTTTTTGATAGATCCATAAGTTTTGAGGTATCCCTCAACCCTAAGAAAAATATATTCAATGTCACGGAGGGAAATTTATTGGGCCATGTCATAAAAAAAGATGATATTTCCATTAATCCTTAATTATTTGAGGCAATTTTGAATATATCACCTCCTAACAACAAAAAATATTTTAAAATCCTTCTTTGGTAAGATAAACATTGCACACAAATTCATTTTTAGGTTTGAAAAAATCATCAAGCCCCTAAATCCCATGATGAAAAGGGACACTAAAATAGAATTGATAGTGGAGGCCAAGAATTCCTTCTAAAACATAAAGATGACCATTTCTTAGGTGCTAGTATTGATTATTCCTAACTTCACTAAGGATTTATTCCTATATCATTTTACTTTATAACATAGCACTACTTTAGTAGTAACCTAAAAGCTAAATGATAGTGAACACATAATTGATTTTATGAGTACCAATTTAATGGACATTGAATTAAAATATTAAATCATATGCAATCAAATATATGCATTATTTAATGTAATAAATAACTTCAAGCACTATATCTTGAGAAAAAAAAATCATCTGTAGTACTAAACCCAGTGGTCAATCTCTCACTTAACCAAAATTAAGTGGGTGAAAGAAGTGGCAAGTGGATGAAAAAATACAATACGTTGATTTGGAGATTAGACCAACCAAGATAGTGAGATACCAAGGATTTATATATATATACATACATATATATATATATATATATATATATATATGTATATATATATATATATATATGTATATATGTATATATATATATATGTATATATATATATATATAATGATCAATAAAAATTGACACATTTAGTTTTATCAATTTAATGTAGTTTAACAAGTTAGAGCTGAGTGATATGATCAGATTATTCACTAGATACTCATTTAAACATGTCTCCATGAGCTAAATAGAGAACAAAAGTGATCTTTGAGGCTTGATGCTACCCACTACATGATAAAATGGAGAGTCCTTTACCAAAATAACTATGATGTCATCTACCTAATATGTGTTTTAAGAGAAGAAGTTATGGATATATTGAATAACATGCACCAAAAATTAGGTAGTGGTCATCCTTATAGGATCAAAATAGATCACAAGATATTGAGAATGTGGTACTATTAGTCTACTATTTGTAGAGATGAAAATAACCATGTGAAGACCTACCAAAAATGCCATGTCCTTGGGAAGAGGGAAGTTAATGATGATTTCACACTATACCCTATCATTGAGGGTCATCCCTTTATATAATTTCCCCTTGAATTCATTGTGGTAATCAACCCCAATATTTAATAGAACACAAGTTCATATTTACCACCACTAACTCTTTCACCAGGTGGACAAAAAAATGGTCACCATAAACTCTAGAGCTTAAAATATCATTAATTTTCTAGAGGATTAGATACTAATGAGATTTGTCACCCCCATATATTTGGTCAAAGATAATGGCTCAACTTTTCAATCAACTTAATTCACTGAGTGGGCTTAAAATAATTAGATAAGAATCAAGTCTGATACATACTATTACTCTAAAGGTAATGGATTAGATAAATATAAAAAAAATAACTTGATGGATGCCATTAATAATTCAACCCAAGACAAGTCAAGAGAGTGGAAAATGTTGTTGGTATATGTATAATATAAATATATAACAAAATATAAATAATCCCTCTAGACTTCACATTTCCATTTAGTGTATAGACAGTTACCTATTCTCCCTATCCTTTAAAATATAAACCTATTAGTTTATTCAAAACCACATATAAGATTATCTAAGAGTTTAATATATATTATTATAAATAGTATAACTCAAGGATGTAATGAGTGAATCATTATAGAGCTTTAGTAAACACCAAGACATTGTTAAAAGGTGATTCAAAAAAATTTACAAGATGAAGGTATTTCATATCATAGACGTAGTTCTACCATGGGATATATCTCATGAAAAAAGGGGCCAAAATGATAAGTTTACTTCCTTGTGGATTTGAATATATCAAGTGTCAGATATTTTAGGGAACAACACCTTTTATTTTAAAGACCTTAAGGGTAATAGCCTATCCTTCCTAGACACTAGTTAGTTTTTGAAGCAGTAAGCCATGGATTCTTCCACTAAAAATGTCTTTGAGTAATTTCAAATGTTGTAGTATATGAAAAATTAAATTAGGTTCTACTTCTTTCATAGTTAGTTTTCCTATTTTTGATCTTTTACTATCATTAGGGGTAGTTTCTATGGTTTATATATTAACCTTTCTTGCTTTCATCATTTTGTATCCTTAGGTCCACTTCCCTATCTTATAGAGTAGGTGTCTTTTGTTTTAGATCAGCCTGATTAGCTCCTTCCTAATTGATCAAGAAAATATACAATCTACTTTAATTCATACACAAGTTTGAGTTTATATACTAAATCCTTGAGGCATGCCAAAAGGGAGAGTAAGTGAAGAAAGAGTCTAAGTATAATACACCAACTATTCAATTCACAAGTTCTATTTACACCTCTATATTTAAGATTTATAGGATTTAGGTATACCACAAAAAATAGATCATGGCCATTTAATAATTAAATATTTTTATCATGTACATAAAATTTGTTCTCATTATTACATGCAAATTAATATTTTTTTTAATTTCTTGGGTCCAGTACATTTTACACACTAATACTTGTTTTTAAATAATACACATTAATACAAAGGACACTATGAGGAAAATTCTAGAAAATTGGATTTTACTTATCCCATAGTGGTTCCTAACCCCCTCTCCCATTTGTATCTAAAAAATCTAATGGTGATCAAAGACTCCCACAATGAAATAATATCAATTTATAGTTCATCATGCAAGTTATGAATGGAAAAAGGGGGAATCAAAGGTAACTTTTTCAGGGATATAAATGCCTAACATATAGTAGATAAATACCTAATCCCCTAAATTTTTTATGCTTAAAATAAGACATTGTGAAACCAATAGTCTATTTGAAATCTTTGCTAAAATTTTCAAAACAAAGATAAAATAAATCACTTTACCGCACATAAACCCAAGGTGTATGCAAGGCTTGTATGTTGTATGAAGTTTTGGGAAACTCTTTAATGTTTCTAGTTTAATTATCTATCTGTCATATGATCCATGTTCACTTTATAGTTTTTATTATAGATTATTTAATACTCTAGAATATTCCCACATTTGATTTTCCATTTGTTTTATCCCAACATACCACCATTTTTTTAAATTTTAAATAGGGACCCGTTTTGTCAAATATATTTCCTCCTTTCATGATATGTGAGGTAAGATAAATTTATTTTATGAATATTAAACTAACATAATGACAATTCTATTATTACAAACCAAATCTATGTTTAGGATTATCTTTAGTTACATATATAGCCTTCAATTTAGTTAATGCATGTATGTATAAGTATTCTCAAAGTGTAACTATTCATGAAGTTCATTCATTTAATTTTAAATCATGTTAGGTTTTACCTCTTTCAGAATAACTAAGTTACACATTTGTTAAGGTTTTATTAATTTGTGTTTTATTTTATGAATATGGTTATTTAGTTAGAATTATTTCTAATTTTCACTAGATCCCTGCTAAGTCACTAAATATTTCCATCTGGAATTCACTCACTCTCTTAGATCCTTGAAGACAAGTGAAGTTTGTTTTACACTTCAATGTTCTATAAAAATTATGAAACTACATGTCATGATCCCAATCAATTTAAGAGTAATACAATTAATTTTAGCATAGAAAATTCTAGGGGCCATTAGAGTATTGATAACTATTTATGTGTCATGATCCCACTAACCTAATTATTGACAAATTGAAAATAATTATATGAAAGTCCTAGGGATAGAGGAATGTAGACAATCATCCATGTGGCATGATCATGTACATCCATAGTTGTCAATGAAATATGATAAATTTCGAAGTCCCTCAAGGGAATAGAGTGTTGAGATATATCCATGTGTAATAATATCACTCACCTAGATTATGTATAATGATAAAATGGGGTAAGCCACTCTAATAACTAGCAGAGCCATAAAAGCTTTCCATGTGTCATGATCTTACAATCCTGAAGTTATAAAAAACTAGTTATAAAAGAATGAGCCTAAGTGGATTTAATATGATGTTTTTGAAAGAATATAAATGTCACAAAATATAAAAAGATGTGACAAAGCACTTGGTACAAAATTATGAGAAGACACTGAGAGTGTAGGACTATAAAAGGTGATGACACTTCACTAGGGAAATTCAAAATAAGTAGAGAAGAAAGCAAAGAAATCCAAGGATGTTGGTGCCATTAATATACATGAATTAGATAGTTAAGTTCATTCAATTAAATATAGGTGAATAATATAAAATCAATATATGTGATAAAATAAGTCAATTATAGATAAATTTCCATTTAATAAATATCTTCTATTGTGAATTAGAGCTCTCTAGCAACCAATAAATTCCATAGTTATAGAGAACTACAGCTCTTAAGTGTGAAAAAATGGCTTCCACTTAAAAAATTCTATCATCCCCCCTAAATTCTCCATTGCATAACCTTAGGATTACACAAATAAGTTTTTTGATGAAGCTTCCCTAAAATATTAATTTAAATAATATTTTGTTATATGGGAAGAAGTCAAAGAAACAAAAACTTATGGCCATGGAAATCAACTCTCAACTTTCACACAAAGATACAGGGAGGACCTATTACTAATAAATATTTTAGGTCCACATAATGCTATGTAAAAACTTGAGGTAATACCCTACATTAACATATAATTTTATTTATTTATGAATGCCCAAATTTATTGAAAAATCCAACATTTCTACCAATGTATCACTGTAGTGGCATATATTAGTTGACCTAATTTTGAAAAATACTATAGGGTCACCATCCTAAAATGGCTTATAATCAATCCCTAGTTAATGATTGGATGTATGTAAATAATGCAATCATCAAGTTGTGGTAATGGGTTAATGATACTAGTACCTTCATAATTAATGTCCTTATTTATGATATTCTCATTATCATCTTTAGGCTTGGAATATAAATTTTTATGGATTTGCTAAATTAAATTTATGGTTTTCAAATTATAACCTATGCTCATGAGGTTTAAATTCCCATATTAGACACTATCCTCACTTATACTAAGGTCATAGCTATTGGTGAGATCTTTAGTGCTAATTCGATCAACCAAGTCTTTAAGTTAGACATCAGACTTGATCAACACTTTTATATGATATCATATCTAGTACGTGCTATAATAAGGATGGTTCACTCAACTTTCAGGAACCTTGGGAGCCATAAACTAAGTTTCCTAGGAATAGTATTTGATATCAATTCAATTTTCTTTATATACATAAATTTATGAATAATATGACTAGACTAATTGAGACCTCCTATCCAATGGCATACTAAGCCATTTATGGCAAGGATATGCCCAAATTATCTAACTAAATCTAAATCCATTTAAAGTATTAGTGATTATAGGATCCATCTAGACCATACTATCATTATTATAGAGGGAACTAGATATCCTCTCATGTATCTACCCTATTTGGTCCCAAACAAGGTGGTATAATAGGAAATTGTAATATAACTAGATAATTCTATGTATTTTAGACTAAAAAGTTCCAAACAAGGAGTTATCCACCCACCTCATTTTATCATTTGTAGTATCCAATGAAATTATGGGAACATCTCCATCTAGTGGGTAAAATAATAACCCTGTTTTATTTCAAGTGGGCACCTTATAGGTAATGGGATCCAAGGCAAAGGGTGAGTAAGCAATTGAATAGATTTAGTAGGAAGGTGAATATTGATTACAGCCATGTATTATATCTATTTGATGAAGTGTTCTTGAAATATTTTAATGATAAAGAGGTCTAAACTAGAATCAACTAGATAAATATGTATATTATGATGGCCAAGCACATGAAATATCAACTATAAACCACTGAGGAAGAGGCCAAGAAAATTGATGTAGAGCATTGGGTTTCAATATCCAAAGACCCTTCCCATAGGTTCAAGCCTTGGAATCAGAATAAGTTAGTTCATTAGGACATGGAGCTATGGGAAGTGGATAGTAAGTAATCTAACGACATCCCTAATGTGTCATCTTAGTGGTTATAATTACATCAACCACCACAGTTTCAACCCTTTCTTAGATAATTACCACTACTCAGGGTCTTACAACTATAAAACAATCCATACGAGTGGTCTCAATGTTTCCCTTTCCTTCAATCACAACAATTCAGTAGGTGATTCTCCCATCTATCCTCTTATCTATTTATATTTTAGATCTAGTCATCCCCTAGCCTAAACCATTAACCCATCACCTCCATCAATATCTCCTTCCTGTGGATAGAAATTCACTTCCTAGGTTCACCCTCAACATTCACTATTTTCCTCACCTCATCACCACCTGTAAACCCATCAAATTCACTTACTACTATTTCATCCCTTCTAACATCAAATTATACTCCTACCATAGCCGCAGTGTATACAAAAGGATTTAAGGATTTACTCCTCAGATCACCCCAATAAAGGAGGCCTCACAAGAAATATTAGAGTGATAATTGAATAAAACAAAAGGTTATAGAGAATCATAACCTCTAGAAATAATAGATAGTAAAATAGAGTGGTATAATGAAGAGGAATGTGAGGATTAAAAAAAGATGTCCTTATCTTAAAACCATAAGTGAGACAATGGAAAGTGACCCCAATGATGAATGGTTATCATATAAGGACTATTTTAGAGACACTAAGATCCTAAATACTATTTCATTCTCAATTTAATTACTTCGGGATGCAAACATAGATAAATGAGATGATGTAGAGTCTAAGCCTCTGTATTGCATGCATGGGAAATATATGAACCTATTTCTAGACTCATTACCTCCTAGCACAATACTAACATCTACAATAATAGTTCCCTTGGATACTACTTCTCAAGTGGTAGGCACACAATCTTCTCATTATTTAGCTACTATAGAAATTGTTGTTTTAGTCAGTGTATCTACTATAAAGCCCATTTTATAAGCCCTAATCCAAGTACCAATAATCTAGTCTATGATACCCCCTATCCTACCTTTAAAATATTCTACTAGATTTAATTTCACACTAGTGAAAGATTATTTTTAGAATTTTCTCATTAATCTTCTTACGTATTCATTATTTGCTTCCTCAAGCCCTCAGTCCTATAAAATCAATAAACAAGTAAACTTTAAATATTTTTTCTCCACCACCATTTTATCTTCCCCATTTACTTCCTCCTAAATATCCACTCTATTGGGCCCACCAATTGGTCATGAAGCCAAAATGAAAGATTCAAACATTATAGAATAGAAGGAGGTGAAGAAAGTAAAGCTAATAATTGACACAATGACCCAAAAGATGGTCAATACTTATAGAAAATAAATTCATCCTTCCTCTCAACTAATAACCTCTTATCTCAAGCCTATGTTCCCCCTCACAAAATCCCTATATACCACTCATATAGATCAAGTTGAACCTTAACAACAACTAACTACCTTAAACATTCTTGAATGGATCCTAAAAATGCAATATGTAGAATAAGGTAGGCTATATCTAGTTATTTTGAATGTCCAATAGTCATGTTTTAATTTGATAGAGAAAAAATGACTATGAGGAAGGTTGAAAGGAAAAATATAATGACTAAAGGATAGAAGGTAGAATTGGAAAAAAGATAATCTGTCTTCTCTTTGATAAAGAGAATAAAATTGATCCCTTCAAAGATTGTCAATTACATAGAGGACCCCTACACCTTTGTATACTCTATGGGGGGAGTAATAAAATAAGTGTCCATAGGATTTGATCAATCCATTGAGGCATTATAATGAATAAATACCATACAAACTCTTATGGACATCAAGAATAATGTGAGAGGTGTAGCTCAAAAGGTGTATGACATTATCCAGTTAATAATAAGTGTAAAGGAGTCACAACCAAAATGGAGATATGCATTCACCAATGTTGATAAGATGAATAAAATGGATTGTAAACTCCATTTATTAAGCCAAAGAACCCTAAACAAATATTTTGACCATATAAACTTAATATCTACTCTAGATATAGGATGGGCCTTGAAATAGGTTGCTTCCAAGAGAGATAGCTTGATTATATGGCATTAAGAAATGTAAAATTTAGTTCAAAAACTCACCATCTATGAGTATTACACCATTAAAATTTTGAGGAAAATTATAATAAATTTTGTGATTAACCTCAATAAGGTTTCATCCTTAGGACCATATTTAATGTTCTCCTCTGAATATTAGTACATTGTTTTAAGGCAAAGGTTGAGGGAATGGTATTTAAGACCTAGGAAGTCTTTCTACAATTAATAATTTTTTCTAGAAGTTAGATCATTGACACAAAGAATCTTTATGTGGAGATTGGGGATACATTAAAGGCACATAGATAGTTGATGGATAGATTCCCTCAACTCTTCAAAACTCCTATGTTAAACTTTGAGGAAATTTAAATGGACATTCAAGTCAATCACCCTCTTTTTGAAAATTTAAGTGATTAGACAAGCACCTGAAGCCACGCTACCTCTATCACCTATTTTAATGCAACTACTTCTAAATTGTCTAGACTAACAATAGATGCAACTAAAGCTAAAACTAAAAGAATTATTAGGGCCCATGAATTAAAAACTACCAAGACCTCTTGATAGACATTATCCATTATAGTTACATAAATTATTTATAACATAATGTTATTATAACAATGTTTTGTCCTTTGTGAATAATTGTTTATGTCATGGTCATGTATGTCCTAATGATGTTGAAACATTCATCATGGATTAAAGGATGAGGCATCCCCATCCCAAGAATATTTATACATGTATCTGTCACATTATAAAGGGAGGGGAAATTTCAATATTCATTATAGATAGAGACCTTTCTAGTTGTTCTATAAAATCTATGTTACATACTTTTCACTTTCATGAATGTTTTATAATTTTTATACATTTGATCTAACTGGTAACTTAGTTTTTTGATGTATGCTTTAGCATTTTCAAGAATATTATTATTATTTTTTATTATGTTTTTATCAATTTAAAATGTACAATAGTAATTATAGGTTGTTATACTTTGTTTTATTGTAATGAGTTTGATAGGTTACTCTGTGAATTTGTGTATAAAATTCATTTGATGCAACTTCCTAAAATAAGATATAACTAGTTGAAGGTTTTATTTGGTATTATCTATAATCCTTTGTTAAGAAATTATAAAATATCCTAAATAAAAACAACCTTTAGCTGATGAATAGGAGTTAATTATATCATATCCATCATACCTCTTTATTAGGTTTTTTAGTTATGTTTACTAGAACAACACATTGGAAGCATTCATCCCCTGGAATTTATCCTTATTTTGAGGCTAGTTATAGATAATCTATGTCATCTATTTATAGACCCTATTTTTTTCCTTACACTTCCATCTATTTTTTATTTCTTTAGATCTGGTCCACTTCAGTTAAGGCCATCTCCATTACATTAATCCCAAGTGAATATAGGATCCATATCCATATATGAACGATCTTGGTTAACATTTTTCTCACTCACCACCATTCTACCATTGGTCACTATAAGACCCAATACCTATGAATCATGCCCTATAGTGAATTCATACTTCATCAAGATCCCAAAATACTAGAGGTTACCTAGTCATTATTATTAGGTGTGTATAAAAATCACATAAAAATAATAAAATTTAGTTTTTTACATATATTGAACATCTTGCTTCTAGATAAGAGGGGAGTTATTCCACCAACCATTGATAATGTATGGATTTGGTTGATGCCATAACCAAATTAACTCAACTTTAGAAGGGCATAAATGGTTTGAAACAAATTTAGAAATTTTAAGCTCAACTACGGTGTGATCGGAGATGGAAAAGGGTAGGATATTACTTTCTAATATCTATTCAATGTATTGGAAATTTTGGGAGATTAAGAATATATCCAACCTTTAATTAATATTTCAAAACCATTTCCACTACTCTACACAAGCCCCTCTTTTTTAGGGATGGATAAAATGGAACTAAAGTCCCTACCAATTATAAATTGCTAATTATGGAGATATGGTAATTGTTTAAATATTTCAAGCTAGCATTGCACTATAAGGGGAATTAAATTTGGCCCATACACATTAAATAAGTAGATAAAAATATCAAAGGAATATATTAACACTTCAAAAATTTGTTAATTATCCCCTGAGCCATAATTTTACACACTTACCCCAAAAGGGGATAACAGGACTACTATCCCACATGATGCCTCATTTAAATCGACAAATAACCTAGTCTAATGATTCTAGCCTTTGATCATTGAGTCTATTGGCTCTTCTTTTCTATTTCAATTTAGTTTCTTACAACATAAAAACATTAAAACTAGGGTTTTGCATCTAACACATTAACAATAACCTTTTGTTCAGGGCATTTAGGGCCTTAACATTACATGAAAAAATATTCTTGGATTGATAGAGGTGAATTACATCCCCTACTTTTCATATAATATAAAATTTCCAATAGTGTATTTCCTACCTTAGGAGAATTCAATTTTTGTGATGTCCTTACCCAATTTTCAATATTTTTTAATATAGGATCCATATCTTGGGTGATAAAATAGGTATTATTTTTAAGAGAGAGTGAGGACCTATATGTAATTCAATTATTCATCATCACTCATGTCCTTGATAATGGGTGATAATAATAAACCTCCCACCCATCCATAATCCTTGGTTTGGGTTCAAATAAATTTCTCCAAGGATTCATCTACCATGGCTTCCCTAAGATTTGGTTCCATGTAAGGTTTGAGTTTATTTACTTTATTTAATATGAACTGGCTAATAGAGATCTAGTTCATATTAAATGAAGTAAATAAACCCAAAATAGGGGTCTTGGGAGGAAGAGATAGGTGCAACATCATAAAAGAGATCTAATTCATATTAAATGAAGTAACCTTCAAAATAAGGATCTCTTATTATATGAATTGGATCTCTTTTGTCATGTTGCATCACAAGAAGATTTACTTTAAAATAAGGGTCTTGGGAAGAAGAGATAGCTACAAGACCCACCTAGGGAGGGGGGATTATTTTTAGTGTTGCATCATAATAAATACTCTAACTGAAGATATAGTTTATGTTTATAAACATTTAAAAACTCTTGAGGATAAACATTAATGGGAGTTAACTATTATGTACCCAACCTTCCTAAATTTAAATAATCTAAACACAATTATTTTTAAATAAATTTTTTGTTCCAAAGGATTATAGATAAATGCATTATGGATCTTTTCCCCTAGATCCAAACAGTCAAATGCAATCATATGAAGCAATAATCCCTTCACTAGTGATTAATTAAATGCAAATGAAATCTCAAATTATTTACCCAATCCATTTTATAAAAACTTCAATCTAATATTCCATTGGTATTAAAAAAAGCATATCAAACCATGGAAATGCCCTTGTTTATATTCAAGTAGATCAAAAATAAGTTACAATTCTTGAAGCTAGAGATTATCATCCTCTATCATTGAAGGCCCTCATCCAAAATTTCTTGTTCATTTTTTGTATTTAGGAAAATAATCGTAAAAATGCCTTTTAGGAGTAGATGTAGGGATATCCATAAAACCCATGTGTAACCCACCTAAGATTCCATATCTTCAATAGGAATCCACTTGATAAGGAACTTATTAATTAATCCCTTGTCCTTAAATAATTTTAGGCTTTTCTCAAAGGTTTCATTATTAAATAAAACAATTTTTGGGGGAGTTAGAGGGAGCTCACTTTCACTTCCTACTCTATGGTTTGGTTTTAATGGAACTTTGGATGTGTTTCCTCATCCATATATGTATGGGTAGGTGATGCTTGATCTTTCCTAATAGGATGTAGTTTGTTCCAGATGATATCCTAGTTGGTTTCTTCACCATGGGCTGAGATTTTTCTTTCCACTCTTGATCACTCTCTTACTAATCTCCAACTTCCTTCCATTGTTTTGATTCTTAGATCACCTCCCTGAGCTCATGATGAGAACTCCTTCTGAACTAGCTATATTTAGATACAGTGCACCTCATGTAATTTTTCTAATGATCATCTGAATACACCATCCTACTTTTGGTAATATTTTATACATTATTATATAGAGTTTTATAATATTTTATACGTGTTTATTTTAATCTATTTTTATAGACTTTATTGGAGTCTTAAATATAAGATTATTCAATTACTAATTTGGATTCACTTTTACATTTATAAATAAATGTATTTCCATTTGAATCTTAGTATTAATTTGTTCTATAGTTTTATAAAAAACATGCTTGTTCTCAATTTATATGGATTGTTAATACATAAATTTATTTTAAAAATTAAATAAACATTACAAAAAAAATGAACACATTCAACAAAGATGAATAGTAAGCACATTTTTAACAATTATGTATCAATAATTTTAACTTGCATTTTAGTCATCATCTAATAAAAATATTAATATTGAAAATAATTGTAATGAAGCTACTAAAATAAGCTAAAATGGAGGGGTGCCCTATATTTTTGGAGCTACTAAAAACTATGATAAAAGAAATAAAATTGTATTAGGAATTTTTATACAATTTGAAAGAATGCTCAATTTACTTATAATGTTGAAATTAATATTGTAGTGAATCCTATTTAAAAATGTGTTCTCAAAGTAAAATTTATCATATCCACAAAGGCATCTCCAGATCAATAATTTAAAAAGGATGAATGGCTTACGGAGACATTATTTACACAACTATATTTATTGGTACTGAAGAGCATGTGATAATTTTTTTAAAACATCCTAGTGGATTTTTATATTATCACGCTCTTACAAATTTTGTTTAAATTTTATGACATGATACATGAATTGAAGTTATAATATTTATATAAATATTCCATAAAAATTTTAAATTGATTTACTATCTTTGCATAGAATGTTAATTAACAATTGGATATTTTTTCAAATTACTTTACTATATTTGCCTATAATGTTAATTAAAAACTGAATATTTCCATTTATACATTTTTAATTATTGCCTATTTAATTGGTTTAAGTAGTCAATGTAATTACAAATTATCATAACATTGCTAGTGTCATATAATGTTAACTTTCAATTGCCTATTTCATTGGTTTCAATATTCAATATAAATACAAAATATTATGACATTAATAGTGGAATTTAATTTTAATTGAAAAATATAACTTTAAATTAATATTATTTTTAAATTTTAATCTAAATACAAACAATCATGATAATACTAGAGGATAAATTCAATATTATTCATCTAATTAAAACTTTTATTTTTTTTATTATCTTTGGCTAGTATGTTAATTTCCAACTAGACATTTCCATTCATATAAGTTTAAATACTTACTTGGTTTGAATATTCAATCCAAATGTATATTATTATGACATTGCTAGTGTCCTAGAATTTTTTGCTCATATTAATTTGAATACTTAGTTTGTTTAAATATTAAATCCAAATGTAGATGATTATGATATTTCTAGTGGCTTGGAATATTAATTAATAACTAGATATTTCAATTCATATTATTTTAAATTTTAAATACAAATACATACAATAACGACAATGGATAAATTAGTAGGAATTTTAAATCTAAATACATACAATCATGATATTTATTGTGTAAAAAATTAATTTTACTCGTCTAATTCAATAGTTATCCATAGAGATACTTACTATTATGTTTGATTAGATCTTGCTACATTATTGTACTTTTGAATATGATTGTTTGACTAATTAAATAATGGTATTTGTAGTGGAAAAATTAAATATTACTCAATTCAATATTTATCCTTAGATATACTTATTATTATGTTTGATTGGATCTTTTGAAACTAATGTTCTTTTTAATAATATATTTTTTAATTAAAATGAATGTAAAAAAATTCATTCCATTTTTATTTTGATGTTGCAAAAAATAATTATCCATATATATACTTACTATTATTTTTGATTGGATATAACTATACCGATATTAAAAACAATTAATTTCAATCATATTTTTAGATATCATTCCAATTGGAAGTAAATTATTGGTATTTAGGGTGGAATACCTACTATTTCAAATTCTAGGGATTACTGCATTTATATCACCAACTAATTTTCCCTTTTTATAGATTCATATTACATATAATTCTAGTATTAATTTATCCTATATTTGTTAAATATTAAAACAAAAAAAATCTATTGGGTTAGTTTTTACTTATCTATAGTGAAGAGTACCTTGTTCTTTCATTCAAGGTTTGACTAGCTATAAAAGAATCAAAATTTTTTTTAGAATGAATAAAGGAAATATTGTGTCTGTATACATAAAAAATATATGTGTTTTAATACAAATACAAACATGTGTATGGAATAATAAACATATTTTATAGAGGAGAAAACATTCTTTTATTGTAATAAAAAATATGCCCTTTGATTTAAATTGCCTTTGATATGGAAATTTTATAGCACACTACATTATAATAGAAAAATATTCACACACTTATGTGTGTGGTTATAGCATGTGGAACCACACCAAAATATGCATGGCCTTTTGGAAACATATAAACAATCTATTAGTGAATTTTATTCACTTTCTTTTCATTTATTAAATAAAGATATATAAACAAATTTATTTTATTGTGGTTATCTTGTGTTTCTTAAATTGTATTTATTATATAATACTATTATTTTGTAGTTGTTAAGTAACCTATATAAACAATTTGATTTATTTAAAAATTATGTTTGGTTGAAATTTGTCTTCCATATTCAAATGATTATTTAGATGATATTTTTATTTCATATTTAGAGTGAATTTGATTAATTAGATGGAATTGATCCCAATGACTCAATTTAAAGTAATTTATTATTTTATGTAAGCAAGCACAATAATGAAAATTTATTATGTTCAATTTATACGATTTTTTAATTCATACAATTAATAAAAAGGAATTTGTTTCATATAATTTGTACATAACAAGAAATATTAAGGTAAAAAATAATTACAACCTCTGACTAAACGTAAGGGACTTATTGCACAAGTTTCTATGTATGTTTAAAACTAGGATATGTACTTTAGCTATGTCCAATAAAATAAACAACTTAATGGATTCATGTATTCAATAAAAGAAATTGAAATGAAATAATTTTTATTTTATATATAAAAAAGAACAATGTCAAATAGTTTGATGAATGAATTATAATATTTTATTATAAATCTTATAATATAATGTTAAAAAACTAGAATTATTTTGTAAATGTATTAGGGGTTTGTGTAATAAATTCAATACAATGCTAATTGATGACACTTTAAAGGATTTTTTTGTAATAATAATGTTAATTATAGTATTAAAAATACTTTTAATAATCATTTATATAAATATAATTACTTGTTAAATGATTTATGGCCATTTTTTATACACGTGAAAAATGTTACATATTAAAGAGTGATATATAAAAAAATGATTTTTATTCAATTATCTTGTATTTGTTAAATTATATTTATTATATCAAATTATTTCTTTGTATTAATTTTTTTATTTGATTAGTTGAACTCATATTTTACAAGGACCTATAAAGTACCATTTAACATGAAAAGTAAAACCAAAACAAGATGAAACAAGGCTAAATCAACCTATCAAACATAAAAAGATAGCATAATCTGAGAGAAAACTACCTAAACCAAATAAAATAGACATAATTACCTATTAAATTTCCTCAAACTAAATCTTCTTCTTGATGCCAAATGTTATCTTCTTTGTGCAACTTCTTGACATCCTTCTAGTTTTGTCCTCCTAGACTTCTTCCATGTTTTTATTTTGTTCTACAGATCTTCTGCTCTTCTCCATTAAAAATTTTCATTTCATTATGTTTTAACTCCTTGTGGTGATGGTGAGGATTTCCCTACATTTATTAGTTCCCTTTGGCTTACCCATTTTTATCATCTATAATTCCTAATCTCCTTCCCTCAACTCATCAATTTATTTTTTAAAATTGTTTCATTGTTCCATGTATGAAACTAGTTGTTGTCCAATTTTTGAAAAATTTCATGGAGCTCCATCAGCTTCTACCTATGGCCCTCTATAATCTTGGTTGGGTCCTTGTCCCTTTTACAAACGTCTACCACCTTAGATCATGGATTTAGAAATTGGGGTTATCTATGCCCTATTGAAATTAAAAGATCCTATTCAATTTATTCTAAAACTCTTTTATAGAGGAAAAGGGTCACAAGATTTTATATTTTCCTTTTTCACTCCCTCTCGTGGATGAGATGGGATGGTGCAAGGAGAGGCCTCACTTTTTATTCCCTCTACATCAATGTCCTTATTATATATTTTCTCTATACTACTTTTCACCATATGGATTTCATAACTTCTCATAGGGGTGTTAAAGGTAAAAAAACTAAGCGGGGGATGGGGGTGAGTTATTGTATCAAGATAATCCAACTTTAATTCCAATCATTTAAAACCCTTAATCAATCATGACAAGCATTCATGGAACATAAAAATCATTCATAGCAATGAATAAGATAACAATGTAAGATTACACACATAACACATGAATTTATGTGTGAAACACCCATAGGGAATAAAACCCACTCTTAATATTTAAAACAAATGGAATAATTATCATATAATATGATCAAAAACATGAGACATTTAGTGAAGCACCCACTTCACATGGAGCAGTAGCCTTTAAGAATGGACAAGCACCTCTTACCCTAGATGTTGAGAACCCAAAACAACACCTATGAAATGAACATATCATGATCTCTAATTTCCTACCAATATGATGAATATATAATAAATTACACCACTATTCAATCATTTTCACTCTCTCAATCTTGGACACATAAACAATGCATTCAGACCAACCTTTTAGATCAGTCTAGACCTCTTTACTCATCCTTTATCTACAAACCTATAAGTACACTATTATGACATATAAATTATGACCTGAAGGTCATACACAAAATCTTAAACCTGATTTTCTCTTCAATCCCTCCACTAGGCACACTCACTCTCCTCTTACATCCCATCTCAACTCTAGAAACCATCACCTTAGATTTCACTTTTTATAGAGCCTTCATGAATATCAACTTCTTGCTCAGACATTAGACATGAATTAAACCTTAAGTATTATGTCACACTAATAAATATCTCAATACAATCTCCATAGGTTGACCATAGAATTCATGGATAACCCTTAAGCATCTACACCTTTCAAATAGGCCTTAATAGCCCTTATAGGTCTCATTCAAACCTATTCACCCCTTTAGAACTTCACCAAGAAAATTAGGTATGAAATAACACTTATAAATGAATACATCCAATCCACATGACCCATACAACACCTTTAAGTTATTACATCCATCATTACACTCTTCTACATATGCACAATATACTCAAACATTATTCTTATACTAAAGAACACCATGAATGAACAAACAATCAAATTATAAAAAAATTTCATAATAAATATGGATTGGTAAAAACTCAAAGATTCTTGAAGATCAACCTTGAGGATTATAAATCACTATCTAAAATCCAATCCACCAAGAAACATCCAAATACCATAAAAAAATCTCAAACATCAACCCCAAGTTCTTAATAAAAGAAAGTCAAACACATAGTTAACTTTGAAGCTCAATAACTATAACTATACAGATATTCAAACCTTATAATTAGTTTTTTTAGATGTAAATTTAATTAATCTACCACTTTTATTTTTAATCTATCAATAAATTATTCCATATGCTTAAAAAATGCATCATACAATACAAACTAATTTCCTTTGTTGATTTGAATTTTCAACTTACAATAATCATTTTTAATGCAAAAGCTTCAGACATTTGTCTTCATCTCATGCCTCCTAGAAACTTTATCTAATTTTTTTCATTGATATTCTTAAGAGTCTCTTGGACTTGAATTTATTCTCACCATTAATCTTTGATCTAGGATTTTGATATTGGGACACTTGGCAGCCCCACATGCCTTCTATGTACCTTACAATCAATGTCTATTCATTTAATGATCTTATGCCACTTAGCATACCCATATGACTTCTATGTAACCTACTATTATTCTCTAATTAGTTAATGCTCTTACACTACTTAGAATCCTTGCATGTAATCTGGGCCTATTGACTTACTAAATTGATTGACATTATCGATCATCATCTATATGGCTGAATATGTGACATCGATCTTTAACTTGCATGATCAAATACACATCATTGATTCACTAAAAATATCATCAAATGTAGGCCATTTATCTAATACTAATTCATCATGTTTGTGACACATGCTACCATCATGTAAAATCTTAGGATCCTTTAACCTATTGACTTTGTTCTTTTTATTGGATCTCCATTTGCGTGATTGAATGCACTCCATAGATCTATCCTAACTTATTAACTCTAGTATTCAACATGGATTATTGATTGGAATTTGTACATAAGAATACACACCATCAATCTTGATTTAGGGGAATTTTACTTATTCACATTAGGATATCACCCATGTTCCATTGATCCTTGATCTAATAAATAAAAGTTTTGACACTTAGCAATCCTACATTTAATTCATACCTAAACATCATTGGGTCAATAAAAATGCAAATTTGTCTAAGTATGAGAAATAATAAAATTTACATAGGAGGCTAAATTTGCACCTTTATATCCTTTTCTACACACCTTGTCATGAATTAAAACTTGGACCACATGATATACTCTCATAAGTGAATCCATCCATATACCAAACTACTCCTGAGACCATCACATGTGTGAATGTTGATGTCATCATCTACATATTCAACCTTATTTTCCAACATGACTAGGAGAACCTAGATATTCATATGAATACTTTGATTAATTCATTTCACTTTTACAATCACTCCAAGTACTCATAATACCCCATAAGGTCTCTGCAACATGACCCCACCATCAATAACATCCATCAACTACTTCACTAAGTCAAACACTGAATAACCATACAAAAGCATTAAAGCACACTTTGTAATTCTCTTTATAACACACATTACACCTCATAAACACCCTTTTCCACATTAGAGACATCATTTCCAACACTCCAAAAATATCCCCCTTTGTCATTGATGTCAAGACCAATCACAAATCTTGTGCTCAAACTCTTTCTCTCTCTTCAAGCACTTTCTCCCCCTTTGAAAAAATGATAATGTGGGATCTTCTGATCTTAATGACATAAAAAGTATTTCAAGACCAAAAATAGAAAAATATAACCTCTAAGGATGATACAAACTCCCCTAAAACTATGCATACTACTTCTTACCTTGAACTTCTCAAACATGCTTTCAACATAAGACTCTTCTTGACCATACATAACTCTATGAATATGGAACACACATGAAAACTATAAATTTATTGAAATCACCTTGAAAAAATTAATATCGACTCCCCCTAAGTCAGTTAAGCCTAGGCACCCCTTCATCACCTTCAGATCATCTCTAGCCATGAATAAATTTCATACTTGCTTGCATATTTTCTCTCACAAGCCAACCCCATGATGATCAACACATGAAAAATCCAATATTAAAATAGGAAAGATTAAAAAACAACTAAAAAACCATGCATTTTTAATTGTGAGAAAATGACCGAAAACTATTCTTGTCTTCACTAGCCTTACCTAGAGGCCTAGTAGCCCTACCTGAAACTTGAAACACCCATATATTTCTATGTAGAGACATTAAAGACTTGAAATTTAATATTTGAATTAAACTCATTTCCATCATTAATCATTACAAAAATCATCATCTAACTCTACGTTTATAACATAGCTCTTTAACAAATCGACTTGTTAATTAACCCTCTATTTACATAAATCCTCATCCATGGAAGACACCACACACTTTCAAATGAATATGAATTACTTTTTGACAACCCATTTGGCCATTTAAACATGATAATAATCCTTATAATTCAATTCCTTAGGGAGGACAACTTATCATCATGAGAAAAAATAGTATATTTATAAGAGAAACTCAGTCAACACATCATCTTCTAGTCAACACCAACCTCTAAAAATTATCTCATACCTAGAGATCATCAATACACACTTCTAAACCAAATTCTGAAGTTAGACTAATTTGGGAACCCATAGATCCTTAAAATGGATTTTGATTTGTAACCTTTCATGTAACTACTGGGAAATTTGAGAACACTCAAACTTTTTTAAAAGGAACATAAAATATCATTAAGACTTGAAACTACCTAGAAAACTCTATTCCCTACTTGTAAACCTTGCACACATAGCTACCACTTATCTAAAACACCTTTAATAGGTCATGACATCATTCTGACAACTTCAAGGCATCTCATACACTTAGATATATCAAACTCAATTGAACTCATCTCTTTCTTGCCTTCAAAGACCTCAAGAACATAAAATTTTGAAGTTGATCTCTCATTAGGTTGTGATCACTAACCAAAATGTTCAAACTAGGCAAATGACCAATAATGACACTTTTAACCATACTAGCACATTTGAACCCAATAGAAGACTCTTGGACACATCTTCTTCACACTCCATATCAACCTTACTTTCATTCTTCACCATTTAACTAATAGACAATACTTTAAAGATTGACCAAAACTTGAATTTAGGACCAATGTCCATGAGTATAACTTCTAAAGAATTCCATCACAATACATTGGAGTAGATTCATAAAACTCATTTCTTTCCCTTAATTAGACACATCTGTAATTGATATTCTTTAAGAGTTTCAATGAACAACTCTGCATACATAGAAACAAGATCTTGAAATGAACAACTTAGAAAGTAATCACCTTCAAATCATTGATCTTATTAATGTCCTTCCACAATAATCCAACACATCCTCTCATGTCCTTATGAGGTCACCAAAAGATCAATGAATCTCTCAACATAAAGAAACACATTATGAATAATCCTTCTTCCACCTTCTCAAATAAACACTCAAAACATTGGTATGAAAACTTATAACTATATCATCTTCAGATCTTTGAACCTTCTTATAACCTTTACAATATGGAAACATGCCTCACTATGACCTTATGAGGTTACCAAAATGTCAAGAGACCATTACAACTCATGATACCACCTTCAAGAAAAATTACAACAATATTCATCAGATTTACAAGCTTCTTGAGATTCTATAGTAGATACTCATGTATAGAACTTCTAAAAGCTCTTAAAAATTACTTACATTATGATAACTTTCTCCATAGAGATTAAATCCAAGCCTTGAATCAAAAGGACAACAACTCTCTCCTTGAATAACACAAACCTTATAGACAAAAATTCATTTATCATGAGCCACTAATATAATCTTTCATCTTATAACATATCCATACTATGTGACAACATGATAAGTAATTCTCTCTTTACAAGAAACATACCTTATTTGAATATACCACACTCATGCATGGACTACTAACTTCATACCAATGTTTAAAATTATAAAACTATGCTCTAAGAACCTACAAGGTTTTACACTAGACCAAGCTACCTCAAGAGACTAATTATGGATGAAAAAAGATTACATCCATACCTTTCTTCTACTATAACTCATATGAAACCATTCTTGCAAGATCTCTCAAGGCAACTACATCAACTCCCATGCCTCATTTAGATAATACACATTGATTCTCATGATTGAGCATCATGATTCATCAAAAACTAAATCAATATAAATTCTTGTCAAGAAATATATGATAGCCACCAAGCTTCCTTTTACTGACAAGTGTCTCCTTGAAGCCTAGAGAGAGACACCCCACATAAAGAGAGACTAAAATTCCCAATACATAGGAGACTCCCATACCTCCATACCCTCATTTTATTTGAAATCCTACCTCATCATCAAATTGACTTTGAATGGATCATTCACTTCATTTTGTGCTTCATACTTGTTAAAAAAATTAGTAAACCAGAATTATTAATTTTACTTCATGTCTATCCTAGCAAAAAGCCATCTTGAGGTTTAACTTGATCACTCCTAGAACTATTTGAAACCTTTGTTTTGATCTTCTCATTCAATACATGAGTAGAAAGGGATAACTCTTGACATACTTTCATACTTTACGTATCATCCTTAAATTTCTTATTCTTTGCTTTGGTTGTCTTTACTTTCTTCTCATTTTCTCTAGCCATTTTACCTTCTTGACCTTTGAGCTTAACATGATCTAAAACATGGCCTCCTAAAACAACTTTCTCATCATCCTTTTGAATAGAGTGATAAGCATAGATTAATTTTGGATTCCATACCTAATTTTGTCCTTTTTAAAACCTTATAGCAGCTTTATATCCTTTGACATACCTTGAAGACCTACTAGCTCCACTTGGTCAAAATTTAACAAAGTGTCCAACCTTATGACAACTAAAAAAAATAATGGGTTTCATACCTTTTGATTGAATATGGTTGTGATCTCCCTTTAACTAATTTATTCTTCTTACATAGTCCTTTACCCTATGACTAACAAGATGATAAATAAAACAATGGCCGATAAAATATTTGGCATACTTTGAAGAATTTGATTATCTGATTGGCTTCTTCATTTTTATCTTGACCTAATCTAACTTGTTAACTTTCATGATACCATCCTCCTTGTATTATTCTAATTTATTTTTTTCTTCTTCAAGCTTTCCCTATGTTAACTATGACCTTTCCATGCTCATACTTGAAGGAAACAAAATTAGTCTTCAATTGAACACATTCATCTTCTTTAAATATCATGCTTGAACTTGTAGCCTCTAACTAAATTGCTATATCTTTTATGGTATCCTTATCTTTGGCTTATTTATCCATGTCATCCTTCAATATAAATGTTTGCTCTTCAAGAGTCTTGCTGAACTCTTGATTCTTCTTCTCATCTATATTGGGCTTTCCACACAAACACTCCTCAAGAGCCCTAACTTGTGCTTCAATACATTTGATCACATACCCTCATCTTATGATTCCTTTAGTTTTGTTCCTTTAGATCACCAAGGGAACTCATGATCTCATCTTATAGATCCACATCAACTTCTTCTTCCTTTCTATGATGTTATAATTAGCCATCGTGATGTTCATTATTAAAAATAGATGAATCTCTTTAAATTTCATAAATATCCATACTATAGCATTGATCACCCTCAAGTGGTTAAACTTACAAAGACGACACTAATTTGATTCCAATTTTTAGAGGTACAATAACTGAGATGGGGCATGAATTAGTGGTGGAAGATAATCCAACTTCAATTCCAATCCTTTAAAACCCTTAATCAATCACCACTATAAGTCATTCATAAAAATTAACCAGATAAAAATTTAATATTACACACATAACACATGAATTTATGTGAGAAACCATTATGGGGAATAAAACCCACTCTCGATCTTACAAATAGATGGACTACTTGTCCTATAATATGTTCCCAAAGATGACACCATTAGTGAAGCACCGACTTCACAAGGAACACCAACCCATAAGAATGGACAAGCACCTCTTTCCATAGATGTCAAACACCCACAAATTCACCTATGAAATTAACATATCCTAATATTTTATTTCCTACCAATATAATGGAGATATAATGAATAACACATATATTCAACCCTTCACACTCTCTCAAGATTACACACACAAGCAATGTATCCAAAACACCCTTTTGGATCACTCTATATTTCTTCACTCATCCTCAATTACAAACCTAAAATTACACTATTATGACATAAAAATTATGACCTATAGGTCATACACACAACCATCAACCTACTTTTCTATTCAATCCATTCACTAGGCACACTCACTCTCCTCTTTTCCTCTCAACTCTAGAAACCATCACCTTAGAGTTTACTCTTTATAGAGACTTCATGAATATCACCTTCATGGTCAGCAATTAGACATTACTTAACCCTTAAGGATTATATAACACTAATACATATCTCAATACCCACATCATAAGTTTTCCATAGCATTAATGGGTCACCCATAAGAAGTTACGCCTTTCAAATAGGCCTTAGTAGCCCTTATAGGTATCATGGATACATATTCAAACTTTTATCACTTCATAAATAAAATTAGTAACACAATTCAACTTAAAAATTTGTATGTGTACTCCAGATGACCCCTAAGACACATTCAAGTGATTAAATCCATCACTACACTCCTCTGCATATGCACAATCTTCTCAAACATTAGTCTTGTACACAAGAACACCATGAATGAATGAATAATCAACTTCTAGGAATTTTTTCATACTTAATAAGGATTGTTCAAACCTCCATAATCCACACAAATCACCCTAAGGGATTCTACATCACTATTCAAAATATAATTCACCAAGGAATATCCAAATACCGTCAAAAGAAACTCAAACATCCTTACCAGTTACTTGATAGAAGAAAGTCAAACACATAATCAAATTTGAAGCTCAATAATCACAAATTTAAGGATATTAAAACATTATAACCCATTTTCATGTATTGCCCTTTAAGTCAAATAACACTTTGGTTTTTACTTTATCAATAAATTCTACCATATGCTCAAGATATAAATCAAACAATAGAGACTAATTTTCCTTTATTAATTTGAATTTTCAAATTATAAGATTCATGTTTAATGTAAAATATTCAGACACATGTCTTCATATTTTTCCCCCTAAAAACTTTATAAAATTCACTCCATTAATCTCCTCAGGAGTCTCCTACCCTTGATTATGTGCTCATTATTAATCTTTGATCTAGGCTTCAAAGATTGTGACACTTGGCAGCCTTACATGCCTTCTTTGTACCTTAATGCTAGTCTCCATTCAATTAAATCTCTTATTCCACTTAGTATCCATACATGCCTTCTATGTACCCTATTTTAAGTCACCATTTAGTTAATAATCTTACACCACTTGCTAGATTTGCATGATATTTAGGCCTATTAACTTGTTGACTTAATTTTCACCATTAATTTCCATCTACATGGTTGAATGTGTACCATCAATCTTTGATCTACATGATCAAACACTTGCCATTGATTTTCTAAACATATGATCAAACATGGGTCATTGATCTACTAATAATTCAATATGTTTATGACACATGTCACCATCATGTGTAATCTCAACATACTTTAACCTATTAAATTCATGTTTATCATTAAATATATTTTTGCATGATTGAATGTGCATTATAGATCTATCTTGAATTATTGAATCCACTCTTTAACACAAATCATCAATTTAAATTTTTAAATAATAATATGTACTATCAATATTGATTTTTGGGACCTTAAATTATTGACTTTGGATAATCAACTACATGCCATTGATCCTTAATCTGATTGAGTGAGTTTTTAACACTTGGTAGCCCTACATTTAATTCATACCTTGACATCATTGTGTCACTAAAAGTAAAAATTTGTCCAAGTATCTTAAATAAGTAAATCTACCTAGGAGGCAAACTTTTCACCCTTATAAATTTTGATACACACCTTATCTGACCTAAAAATCGGACCACATGATCTCCTATCATAGGGGAATCCATCCATATACAAAAATGTTCTTATAAATGTTGATTTCATCAATATGATTACTAAAACTTATCTATGAAGATGAGTAGGATAACTTAGGCATTCATATGACTACTCTGATGAATTATTTTCACTTTCATAATCACTCCAAGCACTCATAATACCCTATAGGGCCTCTACAACATGAACACACCATTAATAACATCCATCAACTAGCTCACTAAATCAAACACTGAAGAACCATGCAAGATCATTAGAGCACATTGAAGTATACTTTGTCATTATCATACTAACACAAATGACACCTCATCAACACCCTTGGCCACCTTAGAGACATCATTGAAAAAAAAACTAACAAGGGTTACTTATTTGGTGATAAGGAGGATTAATCCTTAGTGGATTATATTAGTTAAGGGTTTTTATTGAAAAGATAGAAATGTGGCTTTGAGATACATGATGAGATAGTATGGTAGTCTAATATTATGGACTTTTAATTTGGTAAATATCAATAAGTGGAGTGAAAAAATATGGGTGAATTTGGCTTCCAAAGTTAATTCATGCATTATCTACAGGCACATGTCAAGCCATCTCTATGGAAGGTTAACCTTTGGGAAGCCCTTCTTGTCTGTATGATAGATGGTGTATGCCTCTAATAATGCTTCCATCATCTCCTATTTCTAATATTTATATTTGAAGGCACTTTTTCCCTTGCATGACATGCTAGTAAAATTCTCAATTATTTCTTCAAATACTTCCATAGTAACTCATTTTAAGGTCATATACCAATGTTTCCAACCATCCATAAAGTCCCTAGCCATAATCTCATCATGCCATTCTTTCCTTAACATGAACTCCATGAGTTTATCCTTATAAAACTTCCTCCAAATTTTATTATTGGCTTTGAATTTACTATAGTATATTTGCTCACAATGGTCCATGTCTTCTCCCATTATGTTGTTTTCATTTTTTACAACTATGCTGAGGGTTGTGATGGGCCAAGTAACAAATACTTATTATAATATTTTGTTTTATTCCATAGACATTAGAATTCAAATTTTTTAAGTGACTTATTTCACTATTGAGTTCAAAATTAATGTCATTATCATGGCATAAAGTGAGTTGAAGGTTTTTTCTAATCATGATTAATTATCTCATGTGTGTCCCTAGTGTAAGCTTGAGGAACTCATAGATTTGCTTCATTATATAACAAGGGTTATATATGGGGATGGATGTTGTAGAGTCTAGTCCATATGATGAGGTATGATTTGAGTATGCCCATGTTTGATAGGGTGTTTACAGCATGTTACCTTTTCATAAAATGTGGGAGATATTACAATCAACTGAGTATAGGAGATGTTTGGCATCAACTATGGTTGGCTAATTGTGTGTGAAGGTTGGATCTTTCTTGCTAGGTAATTAAGGATGTTGAGTGAGTCCAATTCTATGGCTTGTTTAGTATGTTAAGTTGGACCACTAGTTGAATGCCACAAAATGTATCCTTGGCTTCCATAACATGGTTGGATTAAATTCCCATAGGCCTAACATATGATGCAATTTCCATCCTTGACTCATCCTTGATGACACCACCTCCCCTAATCTACTAGGATTTCCTTTAGATGCTCTATCAAAATTTAGATTTAGCCACCCCACTAAGGGGAGATCCTATTTCATGAGCTTCTTATCCAGAAATGGCCTAATAGGAAGGGGTATGAGATTCCACTCATCAATAATGACATGTTTAGCCTTGGAGGCTCCCAATTTATCATTTATAACTTCCATCTATAAGTTATCCATGATGGTGGAAAGAAGTCTATATAAGGAAATGAAGATGTTGGAATGTTTTTGACTAAAAATATGAGCATTTCATTTATACTAGACAAGCCAAAAAATGTTGGGGAGGTAAGAAACTAAAATAAAGCCAAGGAGGGGAGATTATAGGGGGGTTTCCATTAGATGATAAGGTCCAAGATTGAGTTAGGATTAACCCAGGAAAGGTTCAAATGTTTAAGTAAATTTTATACATGTGCTTTGAATGAGAACTTGAGGAATAGATGATTCAATGATTCTAGTGATGAGTTGTAGTAGACACACCTATTAGGGATGGTCATTCC
Organism: Torreya grandis; assembly: GCA_037957365.1. Taxonomy (NCBI): domain Eukaryota; kingdom Viridiplantae; phylum Streptophyta; class Pinopsida; order Cupressales; family Taxaceae; genus Torreya; species Torreya grandis. The sequence continues at coordinate 1,796,242 of JARHVA010001905.1, read as the reverse complement.
CCTTTTTAATAGATTTTCAATAGTAAGGATTTTTTTGTAGGTCTCTAGCCAGAAAAAGATCTTCACTTTAGGAGTAAGGTGTTTAACCTACAAATTTTTCTAGTAAGACAAGTCTTCTCATTTAGTAAGTTGGATAGGAAGCCCAATTTGATCACGTATTCTATGTTGTCTTATATTGGCTATAGTAGTGTATCTTTTTTGGGGAAAACAATGATATGGATATATTGGATTTGGGAGTTGAGGTTGGCAACTTACACATTATCACACACTATGGGAAAGTTAGATTACTTTTTTATTCCATCAAGTTGGACCCAATAATATTTAACCTTGAGACCAACAAAGGCTTAAAAGGTTTCCTTGAGGGTATTATAGGGGGTGGGATGTAAGAAGGGAGGGAGAGAGCAATGGATATTCCTAGAAGTCCATCTTTTCTCAATTTCTAACTTGTCATCTACATCCTTTATTTAAAATATCGTTTATACTTAAGAGGGTATTCTAGAAGATAAAACTATTCATGGGTCCTTCTTCCCAAGGAAATTTGTCTTCCTCATGATCCTCTCGATATTTTGATTTAATAATCCTAGTTTAGTCATTATCTTCCTTAATATTTTTCCACCCAAATTTGGAAATCGAGGCTTGATTCATACTTTTGACTCTTCTGAGCCCAATTCCACTAAATGCCTTAGGGAGGTAAAATTTATCCCAAGTAATTAATGGGAATATAAATATTTATTCTATGCCTCTCCATAGGAAAGTTTTTTGAATATGATCTATTATATCAACAATTTTGTTTGGGATTTAAAATAGAGTCATAAGGTATAAAATGATGCTTTATAAGTAACTTTTGAGTAGTTGTAGTTTGTCTACCTATCATAGTCAGGTTATTTTCCATCCAAGAAACTTTTATGGGTTATTTTAACTAGAGGATTACAAAATCCTTATTAATTTTTCCTTATAATATAGGAATACCAAGGTATGCTAAGGGAAACATGTTGATTATACATCCTATGATTCCCACAAATGATTCCCACAAATCTTTTTTAGAGGGATGGAAGGGTGTCTAGGAAGAAGATAGAACTTTTGTTGAAGTTGATGCATTAGCCATATGTTTCTTCATAATTATCAAATATATCTTTTAAATTTGGTGATTTCAAAATAGAGGCCCCTCTAATAAGGAAAGTGTCATCTAAAAATTATTAATGTGTGATGGGGTTCATATTTTTGTGTCACCTTTAGTGCTTGGATTAGATTTTTTTCTCTAGATGTTATAGTACTTCTTTCCAACATTTATACCATCAAAATAAATAAATAGGGGAAAGAGGATCTCCTTACCTAATGCCTCTATTGGTTGAAAAAATCCTTTGGGGACTCTATTGATCAATATGAAATACATGAGGGTGGGGATGTAGTTGTGGATCGGTCCCTTTATGTTTGCCTCATATCTAAATTTGTTGAGAATGTATTCCAATAATCTTAATGATACTCTATCATATACTTTATTTATATCTATTTTGATGAACATTCCTGATCTAGTGGAGTTAGTAATTAAGTGTAGTGTTTCATGGACTATTATTATGCCTTATATGATCTACCTTCCTACCATAAATGACCATTGTTATTCCAAAATGGATCTTTTGATCAAGGGTTACAAATGAGTGGCTAGTGTTTTAACACACATTTTGTATGCTTTTGAGCAGAGATTTATGTGTCTCAAGTATTTAAGTTGATTTGATCCCTATTTCTTAGGAATAACGACCAATAAATTGTTATTTATTTATTTTTAGTATTATTACAAAAATAAAAAATTTCATATACCTTCCTTCATCTCAAGGTCGATTATGTCCCAATATTTCTAAAAGAAAATGGGTGAAATCCATCTAGACCTTGGGATTTGTTACCTTCCATAAAGAAGACTTCCTATCATATTTCCTTGGGTGATGAGGGTTTATAAAGTTCATGATTGTATATTGGGGAGATGCCCTAAGGGACATTATTTAAGATATTATCTTCTACCTACCAGCTATTGGTTTTAGTTTCTCTTAAATATGTTTTGAAGTGATGAATGATTTGTTCATTTATTACTTCCTCTTCCCTACATTTTGAATTATCCTCAATAAATAGTTTAACTATACTGATAAATTTATTGTTTTTAGATGTTGATCTATGGAAAACTTTGGTTTTTTTCCCCTTATATCATCCATGTGCATATATACTTATGTTTCCATAAGGCTTACTATTTCATGTCTAGATTATGGAAGGAGATTAGATTTTTTCTCAATATTGATTAAATTTTCATAATTTATAGTGGTTTCCATTTGTCCTATAGGATTAAAATTTCTTAAAAATTATTATTTTAGATGAATATATCCCTAAATACCTATTTATTCTAGAACTTGAGTTTCTCTTTGATTATCTTGAGCTTTCTAACTAGAATGAACATATTCATTCCTTCTATTGATTCCCTTCACAATTCCTTATAGGCATTATGGATTTATGGATGGTGTAACCACATTATTTTGAATCTAAAGGGAAGTTTCTAGTATTTATAAAAAATCACCTTAAAAATAACCAGATTGTGGTCCCATCCAATTCTTGGTAGGGAGGAAAGAGAGCTAGAGAAGTGTAAGTCCTAGCTAAGGGAGACAAAAACTCTATCAAGTACGAATTATGTAACATTCTCCCCCATATATATGTTGTACTCAATAAATGGATTGACTTTGAGGTCAAGATCTATAATCCCAACACTGGTGATGAATTCATATAAATCCACCATGTTTTCCATGAAGTCTTGGGATTCACCTCACTTTTTGGATATATTTAAAGCCGAATTAGAGTCTCTAGTAATAACTAATTTCTAGTTATTGTATTATTTTCTAAACATTAACAACTCATACCATAATTTATTCCACCTCATTCTAGTGTTGGGGGAATAAATGGTAGAAATAATCCACTCTTCTTTGTTATCTTTTTATTTGAACATAATATCTAGATAGTGCTTGTTAGAAGTTAAAACATCTCCTTCAAGGATTTTGATATCCTATAGGTTTTACAATCCACCAAAGGCCCATAAGGTTCCTACACTAGTACATTCAACACTAAACTACAGTTTACTACTATAGTTATTAACTATTATCTCCAACATCTTGGTTTCTTGTAGTGTTATTAATGAAGGGTTATGTTTCTTTTTCAAGTTCATGACAAACTTGTGTTTGCTAGGGTGGTTGAGTCCCATTATGCTCCATGAGATGAGATTCATTTATTTGGATTTATAAAGTTCCCTTTAAGGTTTTCTTGGTTCCCTTCTGGTATCTCATTTATGGTTACTTTTCTTTGCACTTCTAGGTTAGAAACCCTCCCAATGGATCTTGGTTCCTCACCCATGTCATTTTTTTCCTTCCTCTTCTATATTTGATGGGAATCAATTAATCTTATTCGAGTTTCACACCTCCTTCTATTTTATGGGAGTCCATTGATTTGTATTTATTACACTAACTTATATAAATAAGTTATTTTATCTAAAATTTATATTTAGATGAAATTGATCTTGGATATTCAAATGATTATTTAGATGAGATGGTTGTTTCTTCTCTAGAGTGAATATCATTAATTAGATGGAATTGATCTCAATGACTCAATTTAAAATAATTTATTATTTTATGATTATAAAACATAATGATCAACATTGATTATGTTTAACGTGTATGGTTTTTAATTCAAATAGTTGACAAAAAGGATTTTTTTCCACATGATTTTGACATAACATGATGTGTGTGTGTGTGTCTCTCTCTCTCTATATATATATATAAACACACACATGCACATGCATGCGTGTGCACGCACGCGTGCGTGCACACACACACACACACACACACACACACACACACACACACACACACACACACACACACACACACACACACACACACACACACGGAAATCCTATAATACTATGTAAAGAATTGGAGTTAATTTCAAAATGTATCATGATTCTATACAATCAATCCAATATGGTGTTAATTGATGATTCTTACAATAAATTTTTGTGTAAAAATAATGGTAATTATATCATTAAAAATGCATTTAATATTCATTTATGTAAATATAATTCCTTGTTACATTATTTATGGCCATTTTTATAGAAGTAAAAGATGTCACATATGTAAAATAAGTCTTAAGTAGATTGCTTTGAGCATTCAATAAATGATAATGGCAATTTTTTTATAATTAATATATTTATCCATAATGATAATGGTAATTATATCATTTTAAATAATTCTAATAATTATTTATTTGGAGATAGTTAATTTTTCCATGATTTATGGTTAATTTTGAGCAACATGAAAGTTGTCATAGATGTAAGATAACCTGTAAAAATATTGCATTGAGTGTTCAATAAATTAATTATTTGTGATAAATTATTTTAATTAAATATGTTTATGGAAATGTTTTTTTATTTTGTAGTTTGTGATAGTAAATAGACATTTATTATATTTGTGGTAATTTCTGTAAACTTATATTTATGGCATGAAAAAATTAATATGTCCAAAGTTATATTCAAGTTATCTTTAATTGATTAGATGTATTAATTATATGTATGATATATCTGATGTTTAAATAATTATATGGATTTATTTCTCATAACTTGTCCACACTAAATTTTACATATATATATTTGTGATAATGCTACTAAACTAAGTGTTACATTGTTTTTTTTGATATTTTTCCTACAATTATAAGGTAATTAAACAAAAAAAAATTGATATAGGTATTTAAATTTATCATGGCCAATTTTGATTTGGTTAAATCCAAATAAAATATTAATAATTCAAACTCTTTATAATAAAACATTGAATCAATTCAAAAAATTAAATTCTAGAATCTTTTTGTTTAATGATGAATTAAATAAACATTTTAATTAAAATCTATAAGTATGATATCTAATTCCAAAAAAAAATTGAATTAGAATCTGTTATTATTAAAATTGAATTTCAATATTTTATATTATATAACTAATTAAATATGATTTGTAGATTTAATATGCACTGGAATATATCCAATTTTAATGGAATTATGGTTTCTAAAATTAGGGAGAAGTAAAAAATATACTAACCCAAATAAGTAATCATAGATAATAAATAATGGGAAACACATGATGGGTTCACTATAATTTAGTTCAAGGCCATTGGGTATTGATGAACCTCAAGGCACATTACCTATAAAACCATGAATCAAACACTATGGATTGATTTATCGATCTAAGGTCTATCACTACATGATGCAAATTTAAAAGGTCTTTGAAAATAAACAACTATAATAGCGATTGTTTTAACATTCATAAATGTGTGTGAATCTATATCATACCTAGTTTATAACATGTCAACTATAAAATATCATAGTATGTATGTCTATGAACCATTATCCTATCTCAATAATATAAAAATGTGTACATGTGCATGAACTAATATCATTCCCCTTTAATCTCTACTAACTAATATATAATGGTATGCATATATATTTTAAATTTAATAACCAATATCTCAAATGTATGTATATGTGAAAATTTGTAATTCCTTTACCTATAAAAGTGTGCACATATGACCATGCATATGAACTCACCTATGTATGGATATTAATAAAGTTTCTATATATTAAGTTCATATGCATAAAATATTCCCCATTATTTTTTATTGATGTCCTAATGTATATCTTGTAACTTGAAATCACATAATATTTGAACTAATCTAAATCTCCAAATTTTGGTTTTTGATTCATGGAGGCTTGTCTCTATGTCAAGCCCATTGTAATATCCCTTTTTTATATGAGTGATGTGTTATAAAACTTACCCATCCCAAAATAAATTGTACTATATTATGTCATATATAAATATCACATCATGTATAATCATGTAAATATGTGTCTAGTATGTCATCATAGTAATGTATATAAATTTTAAGAAAAGTTTGCTCTTATTTTTAAATACCCCTTTGATTAGGTATAACATGATATATATCCACTTGTATTACCTTGGGATACCTATTTTTAATAGGAAATTATCTCATATGATGTGGAATCCATTATTGGAAATTTTTTAAAGAACGTTGGCTGGATGGAAAGGTATGTTCTTATCTCAAGCAAGGAAACTTATACTCATTAATATAACCCTTAAAAGTATTATAGTTTATTTTATGTCCATTTTAAATATTACTAAGGTTATAGAATAAAATTTTGAAAAAAAAATCTAGTGAAGATTTGAAAGGTTTGGTAAAAAATAGAAAGCTAGGATCAATCTAGTAGTTTGGGAAAGATTTTGTAACACTAAAGAGTAATGGAGGATTTGAGATAAGGAGAGTAAAGTGGATGAAAAAATACCTTATTACAAAATTTTATTGTCACTTTATTACAATATCCACTCATTGGTATATAATATTACAAGATATATACTTGGATTTAAGAGAGGCTCATAAGTTTCTTGGAAGAGGAGTAGTTTGTTAAGGGATCTTATTTATAGAATTTTTTGGTTTCTAGAAGAGATTATATTCTAAATGGGTCTAAGTATAATGTGGTAAATGGGCATAAGGTAATATTTTGGGATGAAACTTGTTAATGGGTATGCCTCTTATGAATATAGAGCTATGGAATCAAATTAGTATCATAATTGAACAAGATTTTGATAATAAATTATAGTATATTGAAGTCAATGAAGGAAAAATCTATTGGATATAGTTGATTAGTGAAACATTAGGAGTAGAAGGTAAGGTTATTTTGGAATATTTTATAAATGTGATTAATATTTATCATATCCATAACATCATTAAATAATATGAATTGGTTTCGAAGGATTCATTTGATGGTAAATATAGTGTTAAATTTGGTATAAGCCAATTTAACATCTTCTTAGGGAATATATTCCATGGGTTAAGTCATGGGTATGAATCTCATCCCTAAGATAGATATATTATTATGGTTGTTAGTTAAAAATAGTATTTTTACAATATACAACCCTATGAGAAGAGGAATGTTTCTTGTAAATAGATGCCCTTTGTGTAAGAATGAGAATGAGACAGTTATCCATTTGATGATTGATTGTTCTTATTATCATGAGATCTAGAGCATGTTATTGGAGAAAATTTAGATCAATTGGGTGCATCCTATAATAGTGATATATCTACATCTATCTTAGTACACTCTAGTCTAAAATAATACTATAATAAATATCTGGTAATTATCACTACCTTGGAGGAAGATAAATACAAATATTTTCAAAGGTAAGAAGAAGCTTCCTAGTTTAGTGGTGGCTGACAAAATTTAAAAAATAATCATATAAAAAATTCAAAAATAATGCTAATAATAAATCCAAAAGAATGAATTAAGATTATACAAGGATATCTAATACTTGGTAATTTGAGTTTCAAAATATAAGTGTAAATGACCTAAGAGTTGAAGTTAGGAAAATTATCAAGTGGATGGCTCCTTCTCCTAGTTGGCCAATACTCAATTTTTGTGGGAACTCTAATGTAAATCCAAGAGATTCAATATGAGGATTAATATTTACTGATGACAAATTTAATTTTGTTTTACTATATGTAGGAGGAATGGGCACTCACACCAATCATTGGGATAAAGCACTTACAACTTTATGGGGATTAAGGATAGTGAAAGATTTGTGGTTTAATAGAATTTTTATTGAGGGTGACATGATTAATGTTATCAATTATATACCCAATAATATTTAATACAACTGTATCATAGGCCATATAATTTAATAATCCCTCATGATAATTTAGTATTTTTAGGAAGTCAACATACAACATGTTATATATAAGGAAATTATATAATTGACTGGTTCATTAATGAAGGGGTGGTTACTATGAGATTGATAATATGATTTAGCAAGGAAGGATTAACTAGATGAGTATGTTAGTGGATTAATTTTTAAGCCTAAAAAAAAATGTAAAGCATCTATTACCCATGGTTAGGGATAATTTAATTATTTGATATTTTGTTATTTTTTTAGTGTATGACAATGTTGAGACTGAAGCTATTAGGTGGAATATTTTGATGGATATAATTGAAAGTAAAATGGTCAAAATTACAAAAGGGAGCAATTATATAAACTCATGTAATATTTATAAGTATTATGTTACGCCTCATGATAAGTTTGTATGTAAGATTGTTCATGAGGAAAGAGACAATCATAGATATTTCAAACTTGATAATAGCTTAAAGATTATCAAGATTTTAGGTCAACTACATAAAATTGAGTGGATTATTTTAGATTATTTGAAAAAAGGATAGTGAATTTATCAAGATCTTAAATTATATGGTATGGTTGATTTTATGCAATGAGTGGAGGGGTAAAAAAAACACATTTTTGATGCTTTTGTAAAGGTTTTGATTAATAGAATAATTATATTTAATAGTGTGACTATGGATATTATAACCTAGGTTACTAGTCTGATAGTGGAGGTCACTAAGATATTTAGAATTGCGAGGGATTCTGAGGATGAAATGGAAAAGTTTTATCTATAAGGGGAATAACTCATATCCTTGCATAAGGTATTCTCTTGAGAAATGTTTCCTCAACCTTTTGATGAAATTTATAAATAGGTCATGTTGTATATCACAAATTAAGGTAGGCATAATGTTGTTCATATGTCTTATTCTATTTTTCTAAATTAATTTTGATATCATATTCCTGTAAGCTTACCCTATTAAATTTTTAGTTATCTTGAGATTTTGGTAATGGATGTCAAGAGGGGTAATAAAATATAACCCCTCAATAAAGATATTATTTATATGATTGACAAGTATTTTAAGGGTTCACAAAATAGTCTAGTGTGTTTCCTTGTGGTGGGAAAGTAGAATATTATCAAGGATGGATATAAACATAAATTGAGGATGGATTTAAGAGATAATAATAATCATATAGGTGGAGGGGAAAACTTATATTATGAATAAAAATCAATGGACAATCTAATGTATATATAGGAAGATGATGAGGATAAGGCATTAGAGGGTTTACATATGCCTAAGATTGTAGCAATATAATGAACTATGAGGGGTAAAGTGCTTAGGAACTTAAATTCAAGGAGGGGTAATTATAAATAATAACATTATTCCCCCTAATGTGAGAAATTATATTGGAAAAAATAACCTCAATGGTAAATTTGATAATGTAGTTGAGACCTTGAGAAGTCAAAGAAAGGAAGCTAAAATGGAAGAATATCTAGAGCTTAAAAAATCAATTATATGATGGTTCTTAATTCCACTCTAAATGAATAGTTAAAATCTTTATTATATGATAATAACCATTAATACATTATGATTTATCATAAGGAGATCAAAAATTAGACAAAGAGACTTAGAGAGTGAGTCTCTATATTGGAGCATGAAAACATTGAGTTGAAGGACAATATAATATTCTTGTGTCTATGAGAAAAATATATATGAAAGATATTTTATCTACCATAGAGTCTCTTAGGACTCTATTGGGAGACATGATGAAAATATGCAAGACTTTTATGAATAAGAAGTTTTAACATAGTGAGTGTGTTAGGGTTAGTAAATATAACCCTAGGTGTATTAATAGATGGCTATGAAATTTAAAAGAATGATTAGTATATATTAATTATATATGAAGGATGAATATTATATTAACTAACTACTTTACCTTGTGACTTAATATTTTCTACTTGTGGAAGGCTCTACTAGCTTGAAAGATTGAGTTATCTTTAGTAGAATTAAGGTCAATTATTCTACCTATGATTTGAGATAATCTTTGATCACCTTATCCTTATCATATATCTCAAGTAGAGATGCCATAAATACCTTTATATCTTATTTTAAACTTTTGTGAATTTGTTTACCAAGATATATCTATCTAATTACATAGTTAAATGCTTGGATATCTTTAATTTTTTTACCTTTTAGAGGAAACACAAATTTAGTATACTTGTTACCAGAATAAAAAATCACTCTTCATATGGTTTTGTCCTTTTTTTCTATTTTTGGCTTTATTGGCATAAGTTGACCAAAGTTAAAATCATCTAGTGACATAACTTGTTTTTTACTCTTGGGTGTTTGAGACATTAGCCAAGGGGGAAGGGATAATGAATCTTCTTGTGTAGATGATTTCAAGGATTTGGATGTTAGGAGAGGATTAATGGTTTTTTACATGAGTAGAATGGAAGGTAGAATGGAGGTATCTAATAACGGAATGGATATTAAAGGAGTGGTGGTAATTATAGGTGGCACTTGGGTTGGTATGGTAGAAACTTTGATTCCATGGGAACATTCAGCATCAGTTGAAATGAGACTTGAGTTTCCAATTTTGAAGATGAGGTAGACATTAACTTATCCATGTCTTGCTAAGTAAAATATAGATTGGTAGGTGATCTTGATGACTTTAAAGGACTAGGTAAATTAGAAATGGAGTAAAATACTTAGTCCAAAGTGATATAAGAAGGAACCTCAAAAAGTGTAGAATTAGAGGGTGGATGAGGGAATGAAAGAAAAATTTATGTAGTAGAAGTGATATGGGGAGATTAGAAGACACTACCTGGGAAGATTTTATTTTACAAGTCACTGGCTACCCTGATGCTTCATTTATAGTAGGATTTACTTTTACACTCACCTAGAAATTTTTATTTATATCCGTGTCCTTGCCCTTACCTTTACCTTTGATTTTGAAAAAAAAATTTATATTTTGGGTAGAGGTTGGGGCTTATTTATTATTCTTTTCCCTTAGATCTTCATGCTTCTTAGAAGTCTCTTCAACATACTATTCTTATGAGCTAGTCTCGAAGGGTTTCAATCTGATATCCTTCCCTTCGAACCAAGGATTGGTTTTAGAAAGAATGAGTTGGAATATATCTCTTATGGAAGTATATTACTTTATTAACCATTAAATTTTGGGAAGATTAGTATAATTAATTTGATTACTCTCATAAATAGGGTCCAATGTCTTCCCATCATCTTTCATTCCTTTAAGAATATTAGCCAATTTCAAATTAATAATTTGATCAATAATGAGATAGATATAGTAAAGCTTTCTTATGTCTTCCTCTATCCTACACTCAACCCAAATATCCTCTATTTTATACACATGAGTGTAATTCCCTTTGAGCTTATATTTTAGCTTCTTATATCCTAAGTCTTAAACAATAAAAGAGTGATCCATTGCAAGTTAGTTTTCATTATATTATCCTTAAGAGTGGTAAACACTATATACAAACCAAAGCTA
>JARHVA010001905.1:1657500-1780000 GCA_037957365.1 Torreya grandis | reverse complement strand
CAAACCTTCATAATAAATTAACCTTCCCAAATAAAGAATATGTTCCTTTGTTACTGGATGACAAAGTGATATTATGAATGGACTTGACCCATTCAATATCAATCTTTTTTCCTTCTTTATTCATAATGTGTCTAAGGAGATTACCTTCAGTAACTCAAAAAATGGATTTCTTGGGATTAAGGGATATTGCATGTTGCTAACACCTTTGAAGTATTTTATATAAATGATCACAATGATATTGATGTTTATTTGATAAAATAGTTAAATCATCAAGCTAGACCACAATTAACTTACCAACAACATCCTAGAAATCTAGGTCCATATCCCTCTAAAAGGTAGTTCTAGCACTGATCAACCCAAAAGGCATTCTATGATATGCAAAGGTGCCCCCATGGAGTAGTGAAGTTCATCTTGTGTTGATCTTCATCATGTACCTCCACTTGATTGTATATTTAGAATTAATCTAGCATACAGAAAATATTTGAACTTATTACTATTTTTAGTAGTTGATCCATTACTAGTAATGGGTAATTATCCTTTAGTGATGACTGCTTTAGATTATGAAATTCAACACAAATATAGATTTATCCATTATTTTTTCTCATATGAATTATGTTAGCTACCCACATTGAGTGATATATGGTAAAGATGATTTTAGCATTCAAAATCTTTTAGATCTTAGTAAGGATGGTACTTGAGATTTTGGGATTACATTGTCATTATTTTTTCTTGTGAGAATGAGACCCATATTTGAGAGGAATATCATGTTGTAATTCCTTGGGTCAAAAATATTTCAAATCAGCATATGAATATGCTACTACATCAATGTATTTTTGTAAAAGTTTTACCAACTTCTCTCCTTATAATGATCAACATTTCCCAATATTTATCATCTTGGGATCATCCTCTATTCGTATATTGATTTGTTAAATTTTTTATGATGAATTTGATTAATATTTTGGATGTTTGATAAAGTGATCATGTTTATCAAAGAGTTTCTATAGAAAAACCAATCCTTTGGGAATCCTATCCATTTCATTTAAAAAATCTCTTCACTAGTTTCCTCATCTATCTTGGAGATTGATTCTTGATGAGTAAAATTCCTCCCCTCAAAGTATAACTCACTAAAAAAATTTCCTTCTCCAAAAAGTTCATGACTTACTCATCATTGTTAAAGACTTTCCAATGATTCGCATTACCAGGAACACTAAATCAGAAGATCAACTCAATGGTATACTTATTTCCTTGTATGCCCTTATGAGGGATCAAGAGAGTGGCTGAAATAACCAAAGAATATGCCTTATCATTGTATTATCTTGGGACTATCGATATACTAAAAGCATCAAAATCTTCCATGCAATCCCAAATATGATTGTGATAATGCCTTAACCTTTCATTCTTTGTTTGATTCAAATTCTTGACTTGATAAATGACTAACTCAACATCACCTTGAGCATAGATATTTTTAATTCCTTCCTTTTATGTAACATTCATACCTAAAAGTAAGGATTAATACTCAATAGTATTATTAGTCTTACCAAACTACAACTTGAAATAAAAAATGAAGAATTTTTCCTTTTGAAGATATGAGGACTATCCCAACTCTAGATCCAATTCAAGGGCAACTACCATCAAATTATAAATTCCAAACATCACTTGAAATTTCTACCTATCAATTTTTAAATAAATAATTTCTTCATCTAAAGAAGTTGATTCATCTATTTCCTAGCCTTCATCTGAAATGTCATCTAATGATACCGGATCTTCATTTATGGTGAAGAAATAAGGGCCTATTCCATAAGTTTTAAAAAGAACTTGAGATTTTAGATCCTCAATATTTGTCACAGTATAATTCACTTGCTTCTCTAGATGAAGTTTCCACATAACACCTTTGATAGATATTCTAGTCTCATACCAATCCATGTTGATTTCACCACAAATATATCTACAAAAGTTACGTCTCAACAAAACTCCATATGAGGCTGGAACATCAACCACAAGAATAATCATCTTTATCCTTTTGTCTAGAAAAGCCAAAAATACAATTTTTGCATCTTTGATTTAGCCTATGAGGGGTACTTGTTTATTTTCCATTGAAAATAAATGGCCAAAATTCTATATCAGAGTTAACCCCAAGGCAATAATTACTTTGGCTAGCATCACATTGTCAAATGCAACTGAATTAATGATGTAATTTCTAAGTTTGTAATCATTGAAAATAGGTAAATATAAAAAGGTTCTATTTTTATAGTAATGTATGAGGGAGTTGTAATAAGTTATTTTTCTTTGGCTTTGGTTTAGGGTCAACATGCACTTTTATATGAAACATGATCGAAATTAGTTGATTTATTCTTAACAAACATTCCAATCTTTCAAATTGATCAAGATTAGATAAGAGGAATTCAACTTAAAACATTTTAATTTTTGTCTTCCTATCAAGGTCTATGATATCAAAAGCTAGGTATATGGTAGCTGAGGAAGATGCAATATTTTCATCTTTAGGTTTTGGGTTTTGGGCACTAGATCTAGACATAGAAGGAGAAGTAAAAGGATAAGGTGTACTTACTTGTTTATCTAACAATATGTCATTTGGTTGAATTGTAAAAGGACTTCCTCTATGGGAAATCATAACCTCCTTACGTGGTTCACCCTTGGAATTAGTTTCATCAACCTTCTATTATTGATCAACTAATTTTGAGAATGAGTGAAGATGGCATAAGACTCACCATGTGTATCTTCCTCTTTTTTAGCTTCTTCTTCTTCAAAGTTTAGAAACCTGTTATTGGAGTCAGTATATTTTTACTTATTCGTCTCCTATGAATGGATTATCCTCATCTTCTAGAACATATTCTAGCTTTAGAACATCATTATTTTTAGGTTTCAACTAGTTAACTATTGTATTATCTAGTGGTGCTTCCAATGCAATCCTTGCTTGAGGTGGAAGAATATTATTTTGATTTTGGTTCCTTGAAACATTGTTGGAGTAATTATAAGCATTTGGGTATGTTATTCTTGGAGTATACTTGTATGAATAAAAGGGCATACCTTCAGACATTTACTTCGTGAGTGTTAGCAATTCATTTTCTAGCTTCTACACCATAGGGTAAGTGGTGCTAATAAAAGGTGAAGTTGAAGAGGATTATCCTTTAGGCTTGATTGAATTATTTCTCACTTTTCCTACCAAGATAAAATCATATTATACTTCAGTGTCCAAGATTTTAGGAGAATCAAGATTAGTTGGGGCTACTGTTCACAAAATAAAACTAACCTATAGCAACTTATAATTAATAAATAAGCACTTCAAATTCTTAGGTGTTAGTTTTTAAACAATTGGGACTCTATTCCTTATCTTATTTAACATTTCCATGAACTCTTACATGGGCTCATGTGTTTATTTATTCATTTATGTAAGTTGAGCCAACAAGGCATGAACATATTCTACCAACTTGAACCTGGCCTCAAACATATCCTTAAGTGTCACTCAACTTGTGATTTTTCCTATTTCAAGATGGTAAAACCAATCAACATCAACACCTTGGAGATTTTTTACAAATAATCTTTTAGAAACCTCTTTGTGTTCTACTTTAAGAACTCATAGAATGTATAATGTAGAAATAAGTTGATCTAGATGTTGCATGCCATCACCATAGAACATGGGGATTTTTTTTTTGAAACACAAGGTATTTCATGAGATGGTGGTGTCAAGTTCAATAGACCAAAACAATTCCCCATAGACCTTGATCATCCATTCTATGTGGATTGTATGGAGGAATAACAAATCTTTATAAAGGTAAAATAGGGAAGACACTATATATGTCGTAAGCTTTCCCTGGTATAATAGATCTTATATTGATAGGAGGAAAACTTCTTCTATGTTGAAGAGGTGACCATGTACGTATAAAAAAAGGATCAAAGTTATGCTCTTACAATAACTCAAATTTATGAGTCTAACTTTGTTTTTCTAGATTATGAATTTATCTAGAAAAGGAAAGAGATTAGTAATAGTGAAACAATAACAAACAATAAGGTGCTGGTCTTATCTCAATGGAATGATTGTATCTCTCATTTTCATGTTAATTCCCTAATGGAGTCACCAAAAAATATTGGCTGAATATTTTTTCACCAAAAAAGTATTCACCCAATAGTTTTTACCGACTCCACTAGGGAACGAACATGCAAATGAGAGATACACTCATTCAGTTGAAATATGACCAATACCTTATTGTTATTTTATTTTTATTTTATTTATAATATCTTTCCTTTTTTGGATTAATTCACCAACAAAATGGTAATACAATGGTACTTTCAACCACAATGTGAGGAGATAAAAACTCTCCTCAAGGAAAGGAAAGCTACCTTTCTTATTGCTAACTAAAATAACAACTAACTAGTTACACTTATTTATACTAATTTTATCAAAGCAAGTGTTATCATATCATCAAATTCTCTTTTTTTTATAATTTATGTTCACTTGAAAAACATACACTATAAGTCCTTTCATTCCTTACAGTGTAGGATGAAAACATAAAATTACTTGTTGGAGTAATAATAACTGATATTCAAATTAGTTAGATGTAAGAATAACTTGAATAATACTAGTGATGTAATGGAAATATATGGAATAAAGTGTAGCCCATATTATTAACCTTATTTCCAATGAATATTAAGTAACCAAGGAAAATAACTTGTAGCCCAAAGTCTCCACAGTAAGTCACTTCCAATAAACACAAACCTAGTAACAATATTGTAGCTCAAAATACTTCCAAATCTACTTTATATCACCTTCTAATTTATATAAATTCACACCAAAATAAAATAAATATAATAATAAAATGTAATGTAAAATATGTAAGAACATTTCCAATACACCACAGGTTTATTCCAACACAAAGATTGAAAGATCACTTGATTTTATTATATTGATAGAATTCAAGATTTACAATTTTAATAGAAAGTTTGAAATATTTATTCTCAATTTAGTTTCATTTATCTTCTATATCCTTTGTGATCATGCATTTAAAAAAGATTATCCTCTTATTTATAGAGAGTATCTATGAACAAAAATATGGAATACATAACTATTTTGACTTATTCTTGACAGAGTCTAATTTTACTTAGGATTGTGTACATTTCATATGTGTAAATTACATACAACAAAACTACATATGGAAAACTATGAAAATAAAATAAGTGTCCATAGACACAAGAATGTATTCCATTTTATTATTCTCTAGATATTATTCATATCTTTTTAGGACTACTTGGACCTAATTATTATCTGGCCCCAATGTATTTCTAGAGATGGTGAGAACCCTTGTAATGGAGTTCAATATTTTTATTTACACACCCTTATTCTTATACAAAATTATTTGTAATTTATCCATTATAACTTTGAACTTATCTATCTTTCTTTTGGAGTCTATCATGAATGTTCTTGTTTTGAATTTGATGCAAACCAAGGAAGCGAACTCTTGAATGATTGTATCTATAGGAAGGATATTTTTAGATTCATCTTTTACCTAGTAAGGAAGTTCTCCAATCTTGTTTGTAAGGTCTATCCCCTTGTTAGTGAAAATGTATTGGGATTTTTTAATATCCTTAATTAGATTATAGAGGACTTATTTCTTGTTTTTCATCACATCCTTATATTATACAAACATTTTCCTACTTGGGATCACATTTTTCTCAATTAAAATTTCAAACATGAACTGATTTAGATGGGTCCATGTATGAAAATCATTTTCTATTAATTTAAAGTATTGAGAGAGAGTGTTGAGTGTTTATTGAATTTATGCCTTCATTTTACTCAAGTTATTAATAAGCCCAATGATATAACATATCCATTGAGAACCTTGTGTTAACAACCACTCTATCTAAGCACTGACTGCCTAACCTTATGATCTAATATTTTCTACCTAATGAATATATTTTTTAGTGGCCTCACTCCTAATAGGCTCTATTAACTTGAAAGATTGAGTGATATTTAGTAGAGCTGAGGTCAATTATTCTACCTATACTTTGAGATGATCTTTGATCACCTTATCCCTATCATATCTTTGAAGAAAACATGCCATCACTACTTATATATATATATATATATATATATATATATATATATATATATATTCCCTTTCATGCATTTGTTTACCAAGATATATTTTTTCAAATACATAGTCAAATACTTGGATATATTTAATATTTTTACCTTTTAGAGGAACCACAACATTAGTATACTTGTTACCAGAATCAAAAATCACTCTTAATATGGTTTTGGCCTTTTTTCATATTTTTCTCTTTAATGGCACAAGTTGACCAAAGTTAAAATCATCTAATGACACAACTTGTTTCTTCCTCTAGGTTGTTTGAGACATTAACCAAGAGGGAATGGTTGATGAATCTTATTGTGTAGATGATGTCAAATTTCAAGATGATGGGAGAGTATCAATGGTTTTTGAGGTGAGTGTAATGGAGGTATCTAATAATGGAATGGATACTAATGGAGTAGTGGTAATGATAGGTGGAATTTGGTTTGGTATGGTGTAAAATTTAATTCTTATGGGCACATTTGGAATGGGATTAAATGAGACTTGAGTTTATAATTTGGAAGATGAGGTAGACATGAGCTTATCCATGTCTTGCTGAGTAAAAATATAGATTGGTAGGTGATACTGATGACTTTAAAGGACTAGGTAAACTAGAAAGGGAGTCAAATACTTGGTCTAGAATAATATGAAAAGGAACTTGGAAAAGTGAAGCACTAGTGGGTGAATAAGGGGATGGAAGAATAGTCTATAGAGGCACTATAAGAATAATTAATGTAGTAGGAGTGATAGGTGGGAAAGTAGAAGACACTACCTAGAAGCTTCTATTTGAAAATTCACTGACTATGATAATGCTTCATTCATGGTAGGGTTTTCTTTTACACTCACCTAAACATTTTTCTCTCTATCAATGTCCTTGCCCTTACCTTTGACTTTGATTTTGAAAACAAGCTTCACATTTTGTGTAGAGGTGGGGGCATATTCATTATTCTTTATCCTTATATCTTCCTACTTATTGGAAGTCTCTTCATCATACTCTTCCTATAAGATAGTCTATAATGGTTTCAATCTTATATCCTTAACTTCCACGTAGGCATTAGTTTTTACAAGAATGAGTTAGAATATATCTATTATGGAAGTAGATTCCTTTACTAACCATTAAGTTAAGGGGAAGAGGAGAGAATAAATTTTATTTCTCTCATGAAGAGGGTCTAATGTATTCCCATCATCTTTCATTCCTTCAATAATATCAACCAATTTTAAATTAACAATTTGATCTACAGTGAGATGATTATAGTCAAACCTTCTCCCATCTTCCTTTGTTCTACACTCAGCCCAAATATCCTCTATTCTATACATGTGAGTGTAATTCCATTTCAGATTTTATTTCATATTCTTATATTCAAATTTGTATCTACTCTTAAACATTTTTAGGATGATCCATTGTAGCTTAATTTCTATTGTCTTGGATTTTGGAGTGGTAGACACTATATACCAGCTAATGTTGATAGGGAATTTGAAATCAAGATTATGGGAATATGATTATTTCTTGTGTAAACTCATCATATACCAACACATCTTCCATTAAAATAATCTTGTCACACAAATATCTAGGTAGCATATAAGGTTTTTCATTGAACTCTCCTAATCTCATGTAGGTGAAGGTTTTGAATTACAAGAATATACAACCAACCTTATTCACTTGCTCCCATGTTGCATCTAAAAATCTCTTCTTCTCATGGTCTTTGCCAAAACTACAAATGTACTTATAGAATAAGGCACCATTGACCCTTATATAATGTTTTAAGCTTTCCTTTAGGGTCAATTATGGATAGTACTCATACACATGAACTTGCCTTATATCACCATTACTAGTTAGACCTAGAAAAGGTTCTATACTAGCTACACCATATACCAAATAAGAGGTCATGATGAAATTTAGACAAGAAGTCACCTTATAAAGTTGGTGATAAATTGATTCACTAATTTATTTTCCCTAGAAGATCTAATGTTGACCCCTCTTGATGACCCAAATTTAATGATACATCCACTCTTGAAATTATTTGATGTGGGCAGCCCCATAACCCTACTCAAAAGAGTGATTAAATCCCCTACTTCCTTTAAGAATTCATTGTGATAAATTTTTTTGGGCCATATAGAAATGGAATACTAAGGAGTATTGAGCTAGTGGGAGTTGATGTTCATCTTGAATTTGTCATAATTATTATAGTACTTATCCTAGGTTGGGTTCATGGTCATATCCAAATATTTTTATTTGTAATGGAGATGAAATATTTTATTAAAATAATCCTCATCAAGTCAAATGACCACTTTTCCATCTGCATCTTTAACTGATCTAGTTTTCTTATCAAAATGGGTAGCAACTATTAAGAAAAACTCTAGATCTTGTGCTAAAATAGGGAATTTGGCTTCCAAGTGAATTATTCTATTTAATAATTATTCCATGTGTGGTGCAATAGGGTACTTATTTAGCCTCTATAAAAACTCTATTATATCTACATGACAAATTTATATATCTTTTATCTAGTCCATGTTGTATTTAAGTAAAAAACATGGGGACCACTCATTGGAATTTGTATTTCATGGTTATCTTAGCAAGATAAACCTCTAACATTGGTCAAGTAACTACATGAGTGTGTTTGAAACTTCTAGAGTTAGCACATTGTCTCTTGGTAAGAAAAGTGGAGAGGTGGAGAAAAACTACATGTATGCATGTATTTAGAGATTATGTAGTTTAGTAAAAGTTTTAAAAACTACATGGGATGGAAATCAATTCATGTCATCCACATAATTTTATTTAAACTACATGAAGATTTAATGGTTTGATTATAGTCTAGAGAAAATTCTTTAGGATACACCTCGGGTAGGTTTTAGAGTGTAGCACGAAGAGTTTTTTTTAGACTACATGGATTTTTAGGTAATGTAAAGAAAATTATCTAGATGAAATGGGATGTATAAGAAAAGAGTGTAGGCTAGATAAAATTCATTGGCTTACTCTAAACTTGGGTATAACTTTGGGTAGAATGGGTGAGCTTCAGAGAAAATTTCTAGAGTGCACTAATGGGGTCAACTAGGTGCACTTCAAATAATTTTCTCTAAAGTGCATTGAGAAGAGAAATGTGTCACTCAGTGTATTTTATTTGAGGCACATGGTTCAATTGAAAATGTAGGGTTTAATTCAAAAAATAAACTAGTTTGAACACATGCACATGAGTTTAGAAAACATTATGAAAAAATGACTATGCAAAATTCTCAAACAATGACATAGGGTTTTTAAAATGAAACAGGGGTTGAGTAAATAAAAAAATTATGATCACAAGATGTTAATACAAAATTATGGGGTTTGAATGAGATGGGAAACATATAGGGTTATATGGGGATTAGAGAAAACATGAAAAAGGGCTAACACAAAAATGTGAGAAAAGGAAACCATGGCATAATGATATAAAACTTAGGAGATTGGAAAAATGACAATAAAACTTACCTAGAATCTATAATGGAAAGATAAATCCATGAGTGAGTTAAAATAAACAAGAATGGAAATGGTGGATAAGGAGGTGCAATAGAGCTCATAAAAAACATATGGGAGGAGTAAAAACAAATAGTGAAAATGAAATTACATGGGTTAAGTATATATAACACATTGTTAATTAATGTGTATTAATTACCTTATGGTGGTGGGCCCACATCCAAAGGCAAAGAAATTATTTGGTCCTACATGTGCAATGGTGGATATATTTTTTATCCATTCATATGGGGTGTAGTCTGGAGAAAATTATCTGGCATACAATATTTCAAACATTGTGTAATCTAGAGAAAATTCTCCAAACTACAAGGGGTGAAAAACTATCAAAAAGACTAACTTTTTGAGGTGGAAATAGCGTGCGAGGATAATTTGTCCCCTCATTTTTCATGCTTAAAGATCATGGGACAAAATGGACAAGTTTCATAGGGGTTATCCCATGAATTGAGCTTACTAAATTCAAGGATAATAGAGTTACCACCATAATACATTACCAATAAATATTTACCATTATACTTTTAGTTCTTAATTGTTGATATGGGTGTTAAGCAGGTCTTAATGGATAATGGATTATTATTGAATATTTTTAGTATTTAGTCTCTCTAAATTACCAACATACATGCATTTAATTTATATTATTTAGATATGAACATCAGAGGTTTTGATAATATTACTTACAATTTATTGGGTTAAATAACATTAAATCTCACATTGGGAACTAAAACTATTTCTACAACATGTCAAGTAATGCCCAATGATCTTAATTATAATTATTTAATTGGAAGGACATGGATACTTGACATACAAGTCATTCCTTCCAATTTACATACCCATTTAAATTTTAATTACTAACGACCCATATACATTCCCTATGGATGATGAAAAATGTAAGCATTATGATTTAATTGAGTCCACAAATAATTATGTCCTTCATATGGGTTTCTGGACTTCAGAAATCATATAACCTATTATCCATAGTTAAAGTGTGATTCCCATTTTTATGCTGAGAGCACCTTTGTCTAATAATACAGGTCATAAATTATATAATATAGGATTAAAAATATTAAAAAATGGGTTATAGAGGATGGGGATTTAAAAAGTATATATAGATATTTTTTCACCGTGTTGAGGTATCTACTCATAAAGGTAAGTAATATTTGGTTAAATAAATTATTCAGTATATTTTAACTTATATAAATTTATGTATCAACATATAACTTCTTACAAATATATTCAACATGTCAATAACTTAGTTAGTCACATATCTACATTATTAGTGGGATACCCATATCTTATTAAGGATATTAATTCATCATAAATCGTAACATTAGATGAATTATCTAATGATGAGTCTTTGATATAATATTTAGGATCATATGAGTATCTCCCTCACTTATATCACAATATTAGATTTGCCCATTCTACAAGTTCTCATGCATATTTTGGTGACACTAATGTTCTTAAAGATCATGTTTCAATTGATTTCTCTGATATAATTCTTACCATTCCTTATATTGAAGACAGGTCTACACATTTAAATGAAGAGAGTTGAATTTAATGATGGAACATATATCGATATATGAGTATTACTTCTAGTTTTTGCACTGAAAATGAGGATCAATCAATCAAAATTTAATGAGATATTTTCTTGGGATACTCTAATATGCAAGACATTAATCTTTTGATTTTAGTACATTTTATTACACTCTACATAGACACAAAACTAGTTAAGAATAAAATACATTAAATGCATTAAAAATTTAGATCATTATCTAAATAAGATATATAGGAGGACTAGTTATAATCAAATCATATTGAGGAGGACCAAGAGAAAACATCCTTCATTGCACCATGGGGCACCTTTTGTTACATAGTGATGCCTTTTGGATTAAAAAACATAGGGGATACATATTAACAAGAAATGAAACATATATTATATGATCTTATTCATAAGATAATAGAGTATTATGTGGATGATATTCTAGAAAAATCCAAATAGATATAATATCATTCAATTGAGTTGTAACATATTTTACAATGGTTAAAATAGTATAATATATAATTAAATCCAAATAAATGCTTCTTCAACATTATGACATGTAAATCATTATTTTTAATTATACCATAATAATTCATTAAAGTTGATACATATAAACTAAAATATATCATTGATGTGCCTCATCTTAAAGGATTAAATCAACTCTAATATTTACATAATGTACACACCCTAATTTTGTCAAGCAACCACAAGTATTATGTCTTTCATTTTTGTTTCATAAGAATGTCTTAGTGATGAATTTAACTCTTATTCATGTGGTCATTTTTTGTATTTTTTATTTATTATGTCTTTTTTTCCTATTTATTACACCCCCAATGGCCCTAAGTCATTCCCTCCCAATCACAAGGACCCCTAGCCCTTTTTGCATAGTCTTTGCTCTATTTTGGGACATCATGACACTAACACCATTATTTTTGTGGTATCACAATTATAATTAGTTTCCACTTTGGGAACTAGTGTCCAACAATAATTTTCTTTCGTGTTTTAGGTTCTAACCCTCCCTTCATCCTTCTCTTATGTTTGTATCCCTATTTTGTGTCTTATCAGCCAATAAACAAGGGTCTATCATTCAAATCAAAGTTAACTATATATAAATATCCTTAAAAGGCATTTTACATATAAATAAAACTATATTTTCATATAATTAGATAAAATAGTCAATAATATAGCTCAACATATGTCATATTGCTCATCTATCATACTTAGACTTGCATGTTTGATGAAAGAAGGGCCTAAGTGAAAGTAATTATAGAATAATATGCATGTTTATTATGCATTATAATTAATGTATAACTACACTTTATATTGGACCTATATCACTAGGGTTAATGTATGTAACATCCAAAATCATAGGGGTTTTATCCTATGTAATTATAATATCCAAAAACCTAGTTTTTTCCTTTATTTTACATTTAATCTGATTATTGTTGTCTGTGAAATTTTTCATTAGAGTTTTAAAATATATCCATAAATAGTGGCATATATAAAATTAAATAAGTCACATAATCACCTATTGGCCTCTAAAACCCTCTCAAAACATCACTATAACATTTAGGTAGCTCTTCTACAGAAGGACACTAGCACCATTAGCGATACTATCCTCATAAGGGTGATACTATTTGAATTTTATTTCAAACTTAATTACTATAATTAAATATTATTTATTTATCTTTAATCACTTTCTAACCTCCTAAATCACAAAAAATAATTATTTTTTTGAAAATAAGTATACTTTGTCCCTATCTTTACTATTTCAGAAAGAACCTGTCAGAATAACTATTTGTTGCATTTATTTAAACTTATTAATATATTAATCCATTTAAAAACCTATACTAATTCCTAAATAGTTAAAAATTTGGGTGAACCTATCTTACTTTGAATATTTCTTAAAACCCTAGTTTAAGCCATGGTTTACTTTCCTCAAATTTTTGTCCACTAAATTAGGATTTATAAACTTCTACTTTTTCTATTTTTTACACAACCTAACTGATCCAAATATGTCTTATATTAGGGTTTCATTAATTTAATGTAATTTAAATTTTTCCAATAAACCCTCATAAAACCCTAGATCCATATACTAAGTCCCTATACATCCAAACATTTACCTTTTGGGGTTTCAAATCAAATTATCATATTTATGTATACCTATGTTAGCATTTTTTCTATACATTGGGATGAATATTTACAATATCTTGTATACCTGTTATATTACATTCTACCTATTGTGTGATTATTATTCATTATTTGCATTATCTTCTTTGTAAAATTTAAAATGACATCCAAGAATCCTCTTTCCCCTTAACCTATTGATGAATTTCTAAACATTTCTCACAATTATAAGAATGAATGGACAAATATTCAGGATTTCACATTAGCACATGATAATGATTTCATTTATAATGATGATTATGATCATTATTATCATTTTAAGGATGGATATTTTGATTAATATGAGCATGACAATGAAAGTGTTGATGAGGATAGATTAGATGCATCTTCTTCTCTTTCTTTTCCTACATCTCAAAATGAAACTAACAATAAAATGACAAAAGAACATCTTGTTGGTAGTTATTTATTACAATGTGACCCTTTATTATAAACTACTATTGATACCTCCTTATTAAAATTAAAATAATATAAGTGAGATAAACAAAATCTAATTTCAAAATATTCAAGTAATATATAAAAGAGAATTGCATTTTTTTTACTCTTCCTAGTTAAATATGATAAAGCATATATAAATGATATTATACCTTTTATCAATTTACAAACTAAGGTAGATGAAATTATTTTATCACCTTATTCTAAATTCCAATCTCAACACAATGTTTTTTTCCAAAATGTTATTAATTAAAATACCTCTACCTATTCTCCTTCATTTCATAATATGTCAAACAAAAATATGAGTGAAAATTGTTCTACCCTTTATTCCAAGATTGAAAATAAAGATAGTACATACATTTCACTAGTCACTAATGTAGATACATGTTTCATTACACATACACATGATGATATGATACTTAGTATTAAAAATTTAAATTCTTCTTCTACTCTCTCTCTTTTTGGTCATGTAAATGACACCTCTTCTTCCTTTTACATGTGAAAGAAATTATGATGTTGACAAAACATGAAATAACAATGATTATTATTAATTTAGTGAAGAATAAATTGATTCTAATCCTTCTAGTTCTCTCTATAATTATTTAATTCCTTTAATTAAAATTATTTGTTTATAAAATTCTATTTTAAAGGGTTGAAAATACACATATACTTATTCTTATGTTCATAATTTATATAATTTGCATTCGCATGATAGTAATATATCTTATAGTCCATTATCATGTGATAATACTTTGAAAATTAAACAATAATATATACTAATGACTCTCCTTCAACACCCCCCCCCCTCTTACTATATTACAACCCATTTCTCATGATAATCTCTATGAGGGTGATATCCCATTTCCCTCTCACCAGGTCCAAGATATCACCCCTTGAAAGGTCACATAGAGCAAATCAATCTTACCTAAAAAAGGTCCCCATTGTAGTTTACCAATGGATAATATTAATAATAAGATTTAAGAGTTAAATGAACCCCTTCATGATGATAATATACCTTCACAATTGGTAATCTCCTTGATGCATGCCATGGGTACTTTACAACAATAAGTACACTATTTCCCATTGGAAAGTAAAGCATACCACTCTTGGGATAATTCTAATGCCATCGAATGAAATCTATTCCATAATTAATTTTCACTAAAAATTTTACACCCAAATTTAAGATACTAATTTAAAAAAAAATTGATGTGCATAAATACCTATACTTTCACCTTCAAGGTTATGATAAGCCATGGCACACGTCACTAATAATTTGAATATACTATAATTATTTCCAAAATATCTATAAGGTGAGGCATTAAATTTTTTTCATCATGTAATCCCTATCGGTTCACTACATACATATGATTATTCGAAGCAATCTTTCTTAGGAACTACATAAGCAATAAGGGACCCTGAGTCACATACGATAGGTTGCCTTCATTACACCAAGGTAAGATAGAAATAATAATTGATTACATTTGAAGATTGAAATCATCTATCCATTATTTTATTTACCATTTGGTATATTTAGGTGTAAAATATATCTTTGATAGAAGCCTCATTTTTCCTCTTATGGATAAATTACTATATGAGACATCCAAATCATGATGGAATCTATATAGCATATCTATGGCATTAGATAAATAATTGGGAGTAGTTGAAAAACATTTAAAGGTAGATTTGGATTTCGATATCCTAAAGCCATAATCATCTAATATGGTATGTTAATCTACTTTACTTATGATTAATAAATAAGTGGAGTAGACATAATCAAACAAGATACTCACCAAGGGTAAAGAGCCACTTCAAACAACATCTCATATAATGAGTAGAGCACATGACACTAATAGAGGGGCTATAAAGTTTTTTGATAGATATAGGACTCATGATATATTAATTAAATTATTATATAAGGACATGATCACACTTCCTTATAATCATCACCATCCAATACATGGTCTGCACAAGATACAAAATAAACCATATTATAATTTTTATAAGATAAATTGACATTCAGACAAATTTTATGCACTTCAAGATGATAGTGACCATTAGGTTGATAGAATAATTTTAAAATTTACATAGGGCAATAGATAACTCAGTTTCCATAATCTCCTATATCATACTCCTGTATAACTAAGTTATCATAAGACATTCCTTTTAATGATCGATTGGTTACTCATCATACTAGCCATGTGGTTTCTAGAAAACCTACTTATGAGAGATCTCATG
Source organism: Torreya grandis (assembly GCA_037957365.1). Classification (NCBI taxonomy): domain Eukaryota; kingdom Viridiplantae; phylum Streptophyta; class Pinopsida; order Cupressales; family Taxaceae; genus Torreya; species Torreya grandis. Next base: position 1,764,021 of record JARHVA010001905.1, on the reverse strand, counting down.
CACCATAGAGTTAGTAGAGATGGTATAAATTTAAAAAATATCCACCTAATTATATCAACATGGTACAAAAATGGAAAGTAATTCAATCCCCAATTATAGTTAAATAGTCAATTAAGATATTTGTTAGATATCACAGAAATTAGAACATAATTCAATAGCTGATTAAGATATTTTCTATAGATCATATAAATTAGAATATAATTTAATAGATAATTAATATATTTTTAAAATATCATAAACATCTTATAAAAATTCAACAACTAATCAAAATATTTGGCAAAGATCATAGAAATTAAAACATAGTTCAATAGTCTATTAAGATATTTACTAGAGATGATAGACATCACATCATATTTCAACAACCACTCAAGATATTTGGTAGAGATCACATATATTAGATAAAAATTTTATTATGATAGAAAATTAGGCTATTTGTTATAGAGTCTACACATCTAGCTACTAGCAGTATATAATGAGTAGTATCAGTTCTATAATTTACTTCTATGCTGATATAGCATGAGAAGTATGATCACTTGTTTACCATGCCATCTAAGTTCAAATAGTGCATACCATAGTTACATGATTCACACTCAGATATCCTATGATACTCTTATAACACCCATACTAATAACTAACATTCTTATTGCACCATACATGTCTACTTAAACATTCATAAATAGATAAACAACCCATTACCATTACATAGACATGTAGTATATATCCATATCATGATCTAAACAATGAATATAATTAAACACATTTGAAAAGACACAATGGAAAAAATTTAAGAGACCAATGTACATGATACCCATATAACAAAAAAACATCTATACATATCGATACATAGTTTAAATACAATGATAGAAGTCACTCAATAATCAGAGCTTGGTCACTAGGACCAACCCCCTCACTCTTTAATACATCTATACTAGAGATATATGCTTCACAATACGTTTTATATCTTGACTGATACTTATGTTTACTCTCTTTATCCTATACCACTTCCAACTTGACCATCACCTCTACATTCTCTCATTGTAGACATATATAGTCACCTACTATCATGATACCTAACCCTCCTAAAATATCAGGTGTATGCATAACTCATCTATGTATATATATAGGCCTTGTGTGTATCATTATCTTTTTGCCTATATGTCATAGTTGTAATGGTTTCTTACTCAACCAACTGAGCATGAACATCAAAGACATATATGGACCTATCTACAAATCCATTATTCATAACACCATATGGGATATGTCATGTAATATTTAGACCACATATTCAATGTTAGTCTCCCAATAATCATCATCACTTATACCAAAACATAACAGCATAATACATCATATAAATACCCAAATAAATCAGTAACAAAGTAAATATAACACACACACATACACAAACACACATATACATACATACACGATGGAAACCTACCTTTAACTACCCTAAGGGGACTACAATCCACCATATCTTCCATGATGATGCCACCTCCTAGGAATAGTGGTGCCCATTTATTCCCTCCACCATGATATATAGGTATCATTCAATCGTACTTCATCCACATCTGGTATATCAACCATCAGATCCCAATCTATCAATGGATCAAATCTAGCTCTATAGTTGATGGTTTGTGCTTACTCCCTAGCATCATTACATTCAAATAACTCCCAAACCACATAAATGGTGTTGATGGAACATCTCAAGTAATATAAACCTTTCATGTCACTCACATGTAATAAAACCTCTAAAACACATTAACCTAATAATCATGTAACCAACAGCTCAGACTCACCCATTTCAGCTAAGAGCCATCCTCAGGCTATCCCTCATAGCACTTGTAGGGTATCCAAATAATGTATCTAGCCATAAAACTATCCAACACATGTTGACACTACATCATTTTCATCTTACACATGCATGTCATACTGGTCCACCTCTCTACAAATTTTTGTGTGTGACACCAATCACTTTAGTGAGATAATACTGGTCTAATCAATGGTATATGCTCATATTCCCAATAAGGCAATATTAGAGAAGATCGAATGCCACCTACACACATATCTTAAGTGAAGTAGTTTACATCTTGATATAATTGGGGTAGCATAGTGTGACCCCATGAGTACACCTCGTAGCCTGCTTTATAGCTACCCTACTTTTATATATGAGATAAATACCCTACTTTTGTATATACAAATAAATTAGTCTAGTATGAAAATTTACAAATTTTGAAACCACAAAAAATTCACTATAAAAATAAATAATAATAATACATAAATATTACTCCCTGCTTGATGATTCCCCATAGACATCACTGAAAAACACCTCGTAGCCTGCTTTATAGCTTAATAACTAGTGGCCTCTTATAGTAATACCCTCTGATAATTAATTGGAAATATAAATATCATATATAAAACATCTAATGTGATAGTAATCTACCCATTAGGTAACCAAAATTTACTTGTATCCACATTCTACCTCTCACATAATGTTGTCATCATATGTTTGTCCCATGACATCAGAGACATTGATGCCACATGGACCAAACTAGCTCTATCTACCATAGCCCTATCCTAATTTATTAGGGGTAATCCCAAAAAACAATCCTTAATATATTTTTTGAGGTATTTTAAATTATGTATTTGACATGGCCATAAGTTTTCATGAGGTGACAAGTATCCTATTATATCAATGACAAAGTGTGCCTTAGTGATCATACATGGACCTTGTTGTGTTTGCTTAGTTAGGAAAAATGACGGATGTTAATGATGTGTTAACCATGTTTGAGGGATAATATGGGTTGTAATAAGTTTTCGGTGTACTTATGTAAGTGAAAATAAACCATTGGATTATTCTTGTGAAGGTTTAAGTTATCCTAACCATCTTGGCAAAATTTCCTAATTAAGCAGGTTGATGACATCAACATTCACATGTGTGAAAGTGTCAAAATAAAGTGATCACATGGGCCTATTTAGTTTTTTGCCTAGATCATGTATTTAAAATATCATGCCTTGATATGATGTATATCCAAAGTTATGGTAGTGTAAAGTTTCTCTCCCAGGCATATTTCACTATTTTCCATAGCCAGATTTACATTATTTAATGATAGTTGGAATTTGAATATTTTAATTTACAAAGGAAAATCAGTCTACAATATTTTACCTATAAATTTTTATGATGGATGAATTTTATGATGGATTAAAAATAAAGTTGGTAAATAACTTCAAGGTAAATCTAGGAAAATTGATTAGGAGGTTTGAATGGCCATACAATTACATTTTGTATGGTTTAAAGTTGACTAAGGGTTTGACATTCTTTGGTAAGTGACCCGAGAAGGGTGTTTGAGTTTTTATTCATGATGTTTAGATTTGTAATGTTGAGTTATATATTTTATAATGTTTTAGACTCCCTAATGACCATTTGTATGGATTTTGGAGGTTTTACCAATCCATCTTCAGTATGAACCATTGCTTGAAAGTTAACTTTTTGTTTATTTATGGTGTTTTCATGTATAAGGCAATTGATTGAAAGGTTTATCATACTAATAGGTGTGTAGTGATTAATTTAATAAATTTATGGTGTCTTAAGGGTCATTTAATATGGACCTATATGCTTCAAAGTGGTCTGGTGTTTCTATTTTTTCTCAACAAAGTGTTAAAAGGATGAATAGGTCTCCATGGACCTAAAAGGGATACTTAGGCCTAAATGAAAGGTATTGCTACTTAAGGGTGGTCTATAGAATATATGGTTAACCTATGAATGTAAATTTTATATTTTTATAGGTGGCTTAAAATACTCAAAGGTTAAGGAATGTCTTGTGGCTGACCAAGGAGGTGGTGATAATGTAGACTCTATAAAGAGTAAAATCAAAGATGAAGGTTTCTAGGGTGAATGACCGAAGAAATGAGAAAAGTGAGTAAGCTTTGTGGATGAATTAAAGAGTAGAGTAGTGTTAGGTATATTTTTGTGACCTAGTGTTCATGTTTTTTATGTTATAATATTTTTATAGGGTTGATGATTGACAATGAGTGAAGATGTGTAGAGTGATCCAAATGGTTATTTTGGAGGCATTTCCTATGTGTGAAGGTTTGAGAAAGTGTGAAGGGTTGAAGATAGTTATTTTTCATCATTTATACATAATACTGGAATGAAATTAGAGTTTTTGAGGTATTGATATTATATGTGTTGTGTGGGTGCTCAACATGTAAGGGAAAGTGGGTGCTTGTTCATGATTAGGAATTGGTGATCCTTATGAAGTGGGTGATTCAATAAAGTCTCTTGTTTGTGATCTATTATAGGAATTTAGTACATGTGTTTGTAATATTGAGAGTGGGTTTTATCCCCCATTAGGGTTTCCCACATAATTCATGTGTTATGTGCTTGATCTACCATTGTTTTCTTTGTTAATTTCAATGAATGGTTTATATGATTCATGAATGCTTATGGTTAATGGTCAAGAGTTTAAAATAATTATAATTAAAATTTATTTGCTTGCATCACTTATTCACCCCCTCCATCTCAATTATTTTACCTCTAATAAATTATATCAAAGCCATACCTTATTTTCAAATTTAACCACTTGAAGGTGATCAAAGGTACAATGGCTAGTCATCTAATGCAAGGTTGTTTCTTTACTAAGAAATCACCATTGTTAAATAGATCCAAATATGGTTTTTAGAGTATAGGGATGAATATCTACATTATGTCTCTAAGTTTTGACATTTGGAAATATATTATGGATGGGTATTCTACACCCCCTACTCCTCTAACTAGTACAACTAACAAGAAGTCTAGTGAGAACAATTCTAAAGATATTAATGCTATCATTTGTGGTATATCAAAGGATAAGTTCACCAAGGTAATACATTCCAAGTCAACTAATGAAATCTAGGACAAATTGCATATCATCTATGAAGGGGATTTAAAGGTTAAGTTAGCTAAATTATAGTCCTACTAAAGGCAAATTGAGGGTATCAAAATGAAGGAATAAGATACTATAGAATCATATATTATAAGGGTTAATGAGGTGGTAAACATGATCAAAAGTCTTAAATAAGAGATTTAAGAAGCTACTATAGTACAAAAAGTATTAAGGTCTATCATCCTCAAGATTGATTCCAAAAATATTGCTGTAGAAGAAAATCATGATATCACGAAGATGAATATGAATGAATTACATGGTATTCTTAATACCTATGAGATGAAATTCAATGAAGACAAACCACCAAAGAAGGAAGTAATATTCAAGGTGATCAAGGAGACAAAATTAAAAAATAGTAAGTTTAGTTTTGAAGATTTTGTCTTAATTAAGATCAACTTTAAGCCATGATTGTAGGAAAATTGAATGTAGGATCAAGTAAATATGAAGGTAAGCTTCCATTTAAATGTTTTTTCATGTGGTAAAGTTGGTCATTTAAAAACTAAGTGCCTAGATATAGGTAATTCATAATACAAAGAAGCTCATAAATAATCTGATGAGGATGAGCACAAGAAATATGAGGGTCCTATCAAGTATAGAAAGTTATTCAATAAGATAAATGGCATGGAATCATTCAAGATAGTAAGAGTCTTTACCATGAAGAAGACTGTAACTCATCTACTAAAGAAGAAGGAAATACATTAGATAATGATGATTCATCTCATGATTATAACATTGAGACATTATTCATGGCTCTTGAGGATGATGAAAGTGAATGTTCCTTAGGTAGATATCTCTTTGGTGGAGATTTTTTAGAGGATAAAGATTAGAAAGTCACACTTGAAGACAAATATCTAAATACCTTGGAAGAGCTAAAGCTTATACAAGGAAAGAACATAAAGTAATCATCCTTGATCAAGACCTATAAGGAGAAAATTATATTTTATGAAAAAAATTTAAGTAATGAAGTCAAAGAGCATGATGAGATCACTCAACATCTTGAAACTCATGTTTGTATCCTTACTGAAGAGGTAGAGAGTAAGGATGAATAATGTGCCAAATATAAATTAGAGATGGAGTCCTTATAGGTGAAACTAGATAAACCTATGAAAAAGATTGAAACATATTAGAAATTTTATAAAAGTACAGTTGATCTTAATGATCGATTGAGTAGTAAAATGGTCTCAAAATGACAAGTCATGCCTAGGGTTCCATGAAGATGTTTATAAAGATAAGAATATTGAGAAGATAGTGATGATACATTAAAATACTAAACATGTTAAGGAAATTACTAGTAAAGATAAGGAGAATGCCAATATGAATAAAGAGGAAAAATTAAAAATCTACAAAAGTTCAAACCAAATGAAGAAACCTAATTGAAGAAGGTATGATAACTCCTTCAATGGTTATTGGTATTCTTATAATCAGCTTGGTCATAAGATCATTTATTACAGAAGAAAAGATCCTAGTAAGAGATTTGCATGGAATTATGAGTAAGATAATGATAAACATGAATAATATAATCACTAAAGATAGTCAATCGGTTCACATATAAATCATGACATATTGTGCTATAGGTGTCAAGGGATTGGTCATATTTCAAAGTCTTTCAATGCCTTCATTAGGAAATCAAATGATCAAGTACATGAATGGGATAATTAAATTTCAAGGAGTCATCATGTAGCCCATACAAAAGGTATGTATAATAAGAGAAACTTATTTTATTTCAAGTTTCAAGAGAGAGGGCATAGAGCAAGGTTCTATAGGATTGGTTAGAATTCTACTTCAAAGAATGTTAATCCTAACATTAAGAAAATTAACCATAATGAATGGAGACACAAGGAGGTGAATGAAAAATAGGTTCAAAATGGATTATTTTTCATGATAGAATAGGTTACAAGGACAATTTTCAAATAAAGGGTGTTATCTACCCAAGTATACAAAAGAGTCAAACATGATTCCAAGTCTAAAGGAAAGAGTGAAGTTGAGGAGTCATTCAAATTTAATTTGATAATCAGGTGAGACTACAAGCCAAGTGAGAGATTGCAAATGTGGGAGTGTCCTAAGTTTTAGGACCTTTAGTATCTCTATAACAAGTGGGTTTATCTACCTATTCTTCTTAGGATACATCTTTCATAGATAGAAGCAAGTGTGTGTGCTCTGTGTGATGTGTAAGAGGCGATAACTAGTAAAAAGGTATGAAGATTTATTGATTGGTATATAAGACCAATGCCACTATGTTAGAGAATTGATGATATTATGTTACTAATAATTTTATTGATCATATAAGGTCATTTGTTAAGGGGGAAAAACAATTTTATGAGCTCTTTCCAAAGGTTTGTGATGAAAAGCTTCAATAAATTTATTCAGGGACATTGGTCCTAAAGGCTAATTTTAGTCAATTTTTGAATATTGGGTTAGTTGGTATAATGAAAAATGAATTTAATATGGATTTTAAGTGTGGATAGGACTTCTAAAAGTGTACTTCATGGGTCCATATGTGCTAATTTAGTTAAAAGAACCATTCATGACCATTTGTTCAAATTGACCTTTTTGCTCAATGTTCACTACCTAATGAGAGCTCATCATGAAAAATAGGTGTTTTTGGTTTCTATAAGGATATAAAAGGGTATATTATATTTTTATTTTATGTGTATAAGTAGAAAAGGTTCCTTTAATGTTTGATAATGATCTCATGATCAATTGAAGGTGTTTTGGCATAGTGATAGGGGTATACATAGGGTCTACAAGCATAGTCCCAAGATTTTTAGATGTAAAATAAAATTTTTTAAATTTTCAAGGTTTATTTGTGGCATGAAAAGGTGTGTTTACCTGATACAAGTGTTATCTAGGTGTTTTTAGCCTTTAAAGGTCTTTTGATGTCAAGTTTAAGAATTTTGATGCCTCTTGTGTATGATAGTACCTAGCTATGGGCTAGAAAGATAAAAACCATGTTAAAATTTCCATGGGTTCCCCTATGATTAATACCTAAATAATTGGTCTATCAGTGTGATTTGGTAACCTCAATGTGTGAGAGAAGTTTAAAAATCTAGCATCAAACAAAAGATGGTAAGTTGACCATGTTTTTTATGCCTTAGTATTTTAGCCTATGTGGGTTAATGACCTTCCTAAAGGATTTGAGGTTTGAGGATAGTTAATAAATTAAAATGGAAAAATGTGTGCTTAGAGAGTGTTTCAAAGTATTTTGAAAGTGTATGGTTTGTTTTATGGTTGAGCATTTATTTAAATGAAGCGTTGATTGGTAGGTCAATTTACAAAGGAGTTATAGTGTAGAAGAACAATTTGGTGGTGAAAATTGGCACGCATGAGGGGGAATATGAGTGTATATTAGATATAAAATTTTAATTCATGAAGGTGTATACAAAGAAAGTTATGGGCTCTGTAAATTTTAGGTAGGGCTACTAAGCCTCTAGACAAGGTTAGGTGATTCAAATGGACATTTTGCTCACTTTATCCAAAATAAAAAGGTATGATTGTTATCATATGATATTTTTAGTCTATTTTGAGTCTATTTAATTTTTTAAGAATGTTTTTAAAATATATTGGTGATCATGGAGTTGGCTTGTGAGAGAAAATTTGAAGGTAATTATGAAGTTTAATCATCATTGGAGATGGTATAAAGGTGATCAAGGGGTGATAAAGCTTAGACAACTTAGAAGGGAGTCCCTTTCAGTGTTATTAAGGTGTTTGAAAATATTTTTTGGTACTCTTATGTGTTTTTTGTTCATATAACAGTCATGGTCAAAAAAGAAATGTTGTCAATGAATAGGTTTGAGGTAGTCATGGTAAGAAATGGTATGCACAATGATAGGCTGATTTTTCAATCATCTCTCAGAGTAATTACCTTATTTATTTTGAATTTTAAAACATTAAAAATCCATAGGATCAATAGGTAATCCCACTTTGTCATTGTGTCAGAGAGGGATAAAATGTCTATAAAGGGAGAAAGAGTATGCACATAGATTTTTGTTGATGTTTACAAGTGTTGACATCAATGAAAACGGGGGATATTGTTGAGGTTTTGTAAATTATGTATACAATATGTCCAATATTGTTCATGAGGTGAAAATTATGATTTTAGGTCAATGACAAAGTGTGCCTTTGTGGTCATGCATGGACCTTGTAGTGTTTGATTAGTTAGGTAAGGTGACAGATGTTAATGATGTCTTGACCATGTTTGATGGGTCATATAGGTTGTAATAAGTGCTTGTTATAATTTTTAAGGAGAAAAAAAACATTGGAGTAGTCTTTTGAAAAAATAGTTTATCATAGTCATCTTGGCATAATTTCCTAAGTAAGCAGATTGATGATGTTAGAATTCATAAGTGTGAAAGTATCAAAAGAAAGTCATCACATGGGTTTGTTCAATTTTGTGCCTAGAGAATGTGCTTAAAATATTATACCTTGATATGATGCATATAAAAATTTATGGTAGTTTAAATCTACTCTCCTAGTTATATTTCACTATTTTCCATACTTAGCCAAATTTGCATTATTTAGTGACCGTTAGAATTCAAATATTTGAATTTACAAAGGAAAACTAGTCTACAATATTTTGCCTATAAATTTTGATTAGGGATTAATTTTATGATGGATTAAAAATAAAAGTGGTATATAAATTCATGATAAATCCATTAAAACTAATTAGGAGGTTTGATTCATCGTACAGTTGCATTTATTATGGTTTAAAGTTGACTCAGGGTTTGAATTTCTTTTGAAAGTGACCGGAGAAGGGTGTTTGAGTTTTTATTGATGGTATTTAGATGTTTAATGGTGAATTATGTATTTTATAATTTTTTATACTCCTTAAGGATCATTTTTATAGATTTTAGATTTTTGGCCAATCCATCTTTAGTATTAACCATTTCTTAAAAGTTGACTTTTTCTTCATTCATGATGTTTTCATGTACAAGGAAATTGATTTAAAAGGTTTTACATATGCATAAACATGTAGTGATGAATATAATAACTTGAGGGTGTCTTAGGGGTCATGTTACATGGATTTATGTTCTTTTTAGTGGTCTTGTGTTTCTATTTTTGCTCAATGAAGTGATAAATGGATGAATAGGTCTCCATGAACCTAAAATGGCTACTTAGGCCTAATTGAAATGTGTTCTTCCTTTAGGGTGGTATATTAATTCTATGGTAAACCTATGAAGGTGATTTTAATATTTTTATAAATAGGATAAATGACTTAGAGGTTAAGAAATGTCTTGTGGCTGACCAAAGAGATGGTGATCATGTAGACTCTATAGAGAGCAAAATCAAAACTGAAGGTTTCTAGGGTGAATGAGCAAAGAAAAGAGAAGAGTGAATAAGCTTTGTGGATGAATTGAATATTAGATAAATGTTATGTATATATATGTGACCTATTGGTCACATTTGTGATGTTATAATAGTGTTTTTAATGGTTAATGATTTAGGATGAGAGAAGAGGTGTAGAGTGATCCAAAAGGTTGTTTTGGATGTATTGCTTGTGTGTGAAGGTTTGAGAAAGTGTGAAGAGATGAAAATAGGTGTTTTTTAGTATTTATCCATCAAATTGGAAGGAAATAAAAGTTATGGAGGTGTTGGTATCAGAGATTTTATGTGGGTGTTCAACATCTAAGGGCAAGTGTGTGCTTATCCATGATTAGAGGTTGATGTTCCTTATGAAGTGGGTGATTCACTAAAGTATCTTTTTTTTAATCTATTATATGACTATAGTCCATGTGTTTGTAGGATTGAGAGTGGTTTTATCTCACATGAGGTTTTCCCACATAATTCATGTGTTATGTTCTTTATCTAGCATTGTTTGTTTTGTTCATTGCAATTAATGGTTTATATTATTCATGAATGCTTATATTGAATGTTCATGAGTTTTTATGAATTAGAATTGAATTTGATTTTATTTCATCACTAATTCACCCCTCTTAGTTATTTTACCTCTAGCACTATCCACTCTAAAACTCTATCATATGCACATCTACTTGTAAAATATATCCAAATCTAACATTAACATAAAAAACACTAGATAAATATACAATGACAGTCATAAAACACCAATCAAAAGTAACAAACACCAATACTTGGCTTAGATAACATTAGAAATACATATGGGATAGTAGCGTTAGATACTAGTGCCCTACCTTTAACAACATGTCCTATCTTAGACACTATTGCCATTATTAAAACAAGAGCATCAATTTTACAAAAATGGCCCTAAACTACCAAATTTTCACTAAAATTGATATAAAATGTACTAAATATGTTAAAATTATGGAAAAGGATAGATTCCTTACTAGGGTAATCTACTCCTTAACCTAGATAAGTGCCTAAACCTCCTCACACCTAGTCGTACTCATTATTCATATTCTATGCATGATTTATAGCCTATAATAAATAATCACTATCAATTAAAATGGTTTAAATGAATTTTAAAACCAATTATCCAACCTATTTAATCCATAATTTAAAATTTCCACCTACCTAAAGCTGACTTTGTGAACCAATTCTTCCAATTAATACCATTTTCTTCCAAACCTAATATCTATAAAATCATAAATTTGATTTTTGATCCATTTATTTTGCATGGGACTTGACCATTATATGACTCACCCTGTATTAGTTTCACTAATATCTCAATCAAATTTGACTCCACAAAATTACAAAACTTATATTTCCTTAAACAAATCAATATATACAAATATTTTTTCCTACTATTGATTTAAAAATATATCTTTGTCACAATCAACAAATTAATCAAACTTAAAAAAACATTACCCTAGTTAAATTTCACTTACATAATTACTAGTATCACTTTTGGGTAGACACCCTTACCCCAATTTTAACTCTCTCACGGAAAGGGGGACATACATACTATTTATGTACATTCACATAGATACATTGATTGGCTCAGATATATAATTTTAATTAGATATACAAATATTTAGATACATAGGTTTACTCAATTACATAGGTTTACTTACACACACACACACACACACACACACACACAAGTTTTATCTAATATACATATATAAATATATAAAGTTTTATTGATATTTATAATGTTTCATTACCTCATAAGATATGGGATAAGATATAGAGTTATATTACTTAGATATAAAGTTGGGGCATGATGTAGGGCACATGTCCTTGATCCCATAACGATCCACCAGATGGTATAAATGGAATGGAAAGTTATACCATTCTCTATGTTAAGATTATTAGGTGACACTCATATCATCACCAATATGTCATGAGGATTTATATAGTTTGGGTCACATGACAATCTATAACGGTGGATCTATAACATTTCACTTGACCTATATTATGTAGGTATAGCTATAGTTTAGACCTTTAGTTTTAGATTACGTTCCCAAACTTAGTCCAAATATCAGAGTGGTGGCAAGCAAACCTTGTTTATCCACATTATTAGATTGCATACTTAGATTCAATCTAGATATTAGAGGGGTGGTAGGCATGCCTTTTTTATACACATTTTTAGATTAATACCCCAACTTAGTCTAGATATGAGATTTGGGAAGTAAACCTTATTTTTACACATTTTCAAATTATTTCCATAATTAGGGTGTGGGAAAAAATGTTTTTATTCCTCAAAATTTAGTTCAATACTTTGACTCAATATAAGGGCATTCACATTGTGGATTTCCTCTTCACATACATCATCCCAACTCTTGTCCACTTCTCTACCCAAGAAGTGGGCCAGGTTTACAGCACATTCACATAGGTAAGTACATGTACATATTTATATTTTTATTTTAGTCTAGTACTTTCATTTCATTAAATTACTAGAATAAAAGTGGGGAAAATGTGAACACCATAATTTGGTCAAGAAAACATAAGTACTATGTCTTTTTTTATTCTTTACCAAGAAGGTCTTTATGATGAATGTAGCTCTTGTTCACATGGTCATTTTATGTCTTTTACTATCTATTATGTGTTGTTTTCAATTTTAATTGCACCACCAGTGGTCTTAAGTCAACCCTTCCTAATCAAAGGGGCCCTTATCCTATTTTCCCAGTGTTTTTTATGTTTTGGGACCTTAAGACACTAGTGATCTTATTTAGATAATATCACCCTTATCACTAGTGTTAGTTTTTGGCACTAGTTTCCAATGGTAATTTCCTTCCATTTTTTGGTTCATATCCCTCCCTTGAGCTTTGTTTTATGTTTTTATCCCTTTTTTACATCTTGTTAGCCGAAGATAAATGGTATTACATTCAAATCAAATTTATTTCTATATGAAGAGCCTCACAAGAAATTTTAAATCTACCAATTACTATCTTGGCACATAATTACAAAAAATTAGTCAATAATACAACTCAACATATGACATATTACTCATATATCACACCTAGACTTTCATTCTTGATCAAAGAAGGTCCTAAGATAATGTCATTCTATTATGACATGTATGTTGATTATGCATGGTACCTAAGTGATAATTACATGTGATTTGGGGACCCTAGCATTGGGTTTAATGTAGGTAATGGCCAGGATAATAGGGTTTTTGTCATAAATGATCATAATATCCCACAACCTAATTTTTATCTTTTTTTTGAGTTTGATCTAGTTATATTTTACGTGTGTATGTATTCATTATGGTTTTGAAAGAGATCAAACAAATTAGTGGAATATATGAACTTTTATAAGTCATAAAATCACCTACATGCCTCTAAAACCCTCTCATAAAATCTCTAAAATTTTTAGGTAGATTTTATACAAAAGGAAACTAGTGCCATAATTGGACACTAGCACCATTAACACCACTATCTTCATAAGGTGGATATTTTCTAAAGCATTTTTTCAACTTTAATCCTAGAATGAAAGATGCTTGACTAATCTTCAAGCCTATTCCAACCTCTTAACTCACAAAAACACTTGTTTTACTCTAGATAAGTACACTTTTTCACCATCTTTACTATTTTGGGAAGACCCTATCAAATTAACTATTTGCTACATTTATTTCAATTTAATACTATGCTCAACCCTTTAACAACCTAATATTTACATCTAATAAGTCCTAAGTAGTTAAAACATAGTAAATTTTAGGTGATCGATTAATTTTATAGATTAGTTAGTAGATAAGACAAAACACTTCATAATATTTCTAAAAAACATAGAAAGTTTGAATGGAATACAAAATACTATGATATTTTAGAGGAATTCAAGTAATATTTTTTGAATCCACCTATTCTCATTACTCCAATACCAAATAAACATATTATATAATACATATCTTCTACTGATCATGAACTTGGTTATTAACTAGAACAACATGATGATGACCACAAAGAGTGGGAGACATACTATATCAATTTCACACTTTTTGATTATGATCAATATTATATGACATTGTAAAACTTATGTTTGGATCTTTTATTTTCCATGCAAAAAATTTAACACTACATGATAAACAATGAAACACAAGTTATTACCAAAGTTGATCCATTGAAGTTTCTCATGTCAATGCCTAAAGTATTAGGACATATAATAAAAGGGGTAATGTTTCTCATCGAATTTTATTTAAAAATTATACATCTAAAATTTATCAAAGGCCAAGTTGTTTCAAACTAATTAGCTTTTTCACCACAAGGAAGATAGTAAACCCTTGAGGGATACCCACAAAGATGATTAACAAAACATATAATCTTATTGAGGATATATGGGCAATGTTTTTTGATGGTTTGAAATGTGCATCATGTGCTAGTAAAGTAATTGTTATGATAAATCTATAGGGAGAGCATATGCCATTCACATATAGATTGGGAATATCATTTACAAATAATATCAGAAAATAAGAGGCACCATTTTCATGTGTATATGTATCTCAATCTCTAAAAATAATATACGTTAATAAATATGTGAATTAACATTTAGTTTTTCATCAGGTAAATAATGTTTATGAGACAAAATAATAAACTTTAATTTCATACAAAAATATGGTACAATTTTTACATGCAAATTTTAACAAATTTTTAATTGAGAATGTCCCATGAAAGATAATCATAAAGAAAATGCAATGGCCAACATAACCTATTTAATACCAATTGTTATCAATGATGAGAAAAAAATATTTACTAATGATGTTTACAAAAACCATGAGTTTCATATGTATATCTAGTAGTTTATTAGTCTTTGCAAGTATATAGTTAATTTTTTTGAGAATGGTTGACATTGTTAATATGCCAAGGAGATTATTCAATGATTTAACTCATATAATTTCTCAAAGATCTGAACATAATTGAGATAATTTTAATCACATAATATAATAATATATTCCACTATATATTTTTGTATTACATACAATCCAAACTATTAAATGGTTATATAGGAAATGTCTTTCCTATAAATAAGGATAATCATATCCCTACAATCTATAAACAATATAACCTATTAACTACCCAAACAATACATGAGATATATGTAACTCTCTTAACAACAAACCTATATTTGTAATATTTTTTTAACTCAAAAATATTGCAACAACATAATATATTATATTAACTACCCCTAAATAAATCCCAATGAATTATTAATCACATTAGAATATTCTCAAATCAATGTGAGGACTAACATTTCTTAACATTCACCCCTTAGGCATTTCATGTGAATTTATTTTTCATAAGACTTAATTAAAGTAGAGAATGAACATCATCAACCTTTCATCAACCATTCACTGTCGAGAACACATCAATTAATTTAGTGTGGTAACATTGCATAGGAACCATATGCCATCAACCATTCATTGAGGGAACCTCATAAACCTATATAGTATGGTAACTACAATAAGGAACCGTCTGTTTAACTTTCCCTCATATATCTCCTAATTTTCTTTATAAAATGTAATTTGTGGTAAAATAAGAAATACATCTCTTATTTTTCACACATATGAACAAGTATTGAAAATAAAAAAAATGTGATACTATAGTAAAAGTGACCCCATAGTTAGTGGCTAATAAGAGGATTGAATGGCCTCCAACCTCCAATGCCTCCAACATCCTTCAAGTCACTACTTACTTAGCACATTTATCTTTGAGGCTCAACCTTTAAATGTCATTTTTGAAGATAAGAACCCCCCTAAATACTTACATACTTTTTCCAACTTATCATTGGGGTCACCCAAAAATGTGTCCATAATTAGAATTAGATTTTTGACTTTCACAAATTCAACACATTTTATTGACATAAAAATGACTCTTAATTTTAACTCTTGACTCATTTATTTTGACAATACAAGACCATAGATATTTGAAAAGTTAATTTACAAAATGATTAAACAATTAAAAACATATTGACTAAAATTTTGATACCCTAAAATATAAAACCACTATAAGGACTCACTATAGCCACTAAGTGACTCATTATATATTTTTATCAAACTATTTCAAATGACACTAACTTAATATAAAACATTTAACAACATAACACTAATAAATATTAATGATGCACCTAAAAATCTCTTGTACAAAAGTCAACTAGTATCAACATATTGAATAGACACAACCTTAACAATACTTTAAACTATAAAATACCACTAACCCAAATAAATGAAAACTTATGGAGCTAATAAACATGGAATTGATTAAGGAGGTGAGATAAAAAATCATTTTCATTGAATATGTGTGACAACTCATCAATTTTTGTATCATCAATAGATAATGTGAGCTAACCTATCTGAATATCTTCAAAAAAAATTTGTTGAACTTCACTACTATGTTGATCACAAAGGATATGTGATCTAATAATATATTCAATCCTAAATAATGATAAAAAGTTTAATGTAGAGTTTTATACAACTTATAAAATTTATAATTTGAATGATACTTCACCAAATAGGTATGATATTATGAGTAAGTAGGGAAGATGATCATGTAATGATAGGCATGAATGATTTTGGAGGATGTTGTAGAAGAAATCAAACATATTTCAAGTTAAATTTGTATATAATTGTAAAAAATATATCAAAATTGAATAAAAATTTGAAGTTAATCAAATGAAATGAAGGAAAACATCTATAAATATTCTATCATGATAAACCTCACCATTGACCAAACATTGTTGACGATTCAATTGCCACCTCCATTTTTCATATATCAGTGCCATATATTCCAGTCATCTGATGCAAAAATAATTAATAATGTAATTGAATTCATGTAAATTTTTTGAAATAGATCTTCTAAATCAATCTTTATGTGAAGCCCACAAAACATTATGTACTTAGATACTTAAAAATTTCTTGTTGTTGTTCAAACCTAGAAGCAAGTAAATGGCTAGTGTAAAATGGATGTTACAAGTTTGTATGTGTGTAGGATCCAATGACTTAAACAAATGTTTAATGAAGATTGTATATAAATTATAATGGACTATTCATTCTCCTTGAAATTTAGATTTATTTTTACTTATCATATATATATATAAAATAGTCCTAGATGTGACAAATAAATAAGATGATATTCATAATATAAAAAATAAAGTATTACATCTAGAGACTAATATTCTCTTTGAATAACTACCATTTATAGGGGAATTGTAGATCAAAATGACTTCCCCTATAAAAATTCAAAACTCCATTATAGGCATAAAAATAATGATGCTTTGATACCACTATTAATATTCCAAGGATAATATCTATTCATTTAACACATACAATTACTCGTAGAGATTAACATAGTTGAAATATTTTTATTCACATAATATAATAATACATTTCACTCTATATATTTTAATACATAAAATCAATATTATTATGTAGCTTTATAAGATATGTATTTCCTATAAATGTGTATACTCATATCCCTACAATTTCCTAGCAATATAATCTCTTAACTACCTAAACAATACATGTGCTATATATGCAACTCACTTAACAACAATCCTATATTTGTATATTGTTGTAACTCATAAAAATATCAAAATAATAAAATATATTTTACTAATTGATCCATTATATATCTTAGTGAATAATTAATAACATAATAATGAACATTATTATATTCATAAATTCAATGTTAGGAATAACACTTCCTACCACACATACGCACACATATTTTTTTGTGAATAAATAAATTAAACTATAAATATTTAACATAATTAACTTGAGTAAATTATAGAGAGACACACTATGATATATGATCATCATAGGTACTTTTCCAAATGATAATTTGAGGGACACTTAATCTGATGTATACAAATTGAATAAGATAAGCTGTAAATATAATATGTACATGATAGTGACTAGAATGGCCATCTTAGCATAAAATAAATGTCACGTGAATTTATTCAATAAGGGTACTACTAGCCTAGCATGGAACTATAATTTCATGAATATTCCAAATTTTTAAAAACAATCAACAACATGGTAATCTTAACCATGTTCATTCACATGAATTACAACTTATTATATCACCTTCACCATTTACAGTTTGGGGTTTGATTTTATTGGAAAAGTAAATCAAGAATTAATAGATACACATAAATTTATTATCATGTCTACTTAATATTTAATAAATGGGTGAAAAATATCCCCATACAATCAAATATAGTAGATGGCATATGCTTATTTTTAAGACACATAACATCTCTTGATTTGGTCTCCCTTTATCTATAATAATAGATAATGGCTCATATTACAAAAAAAAATATGTCAAAAAATTAAGTGATAAGTAAAATATTGGATACACTTTTTATACTCATTAATAACCCTAAGGTAATTTTCATGCAAAATCTACAAACAAAACTATCAATAATATCTTGATAAAAATAGTTACTAAAATTAGTAATGATTTGCATAGTCAACTAGTTTTTGCATTATGGGATTACCACATGAGCATTTTCACACTCACTAGGATTAACCCACATTATTTTGTGTATGTAATATAAGTAGTTATTCTATTGGGTTTATGTATTCCATATTTACGTATATCTCTAAAAGGGATCATGGTATATGAACAACACAAATAAAACCACTTACATGAGTTAGATAAATTACATCATACCTGTATAGAAGTATCCAAAAATATTTGTGCATATCAAAAAATTATTCAAAAATATTTTAAAAAATTAATTCACAAGATATAATTTGATTTGGTGACTTGGTTCAAAAGGATAATCTAAGGAAATCTCATGCAAAAGAGGAAATCAAAGCCAATTTCAATCTAAATTGGTTAAGGCTATTATGATTATATATAATATCAAAAAAGAAAATTATCATATACTATATGAAAAATATTCAATAATACAATGAAAAATATTCATATACAATGGTTTTATAATTTAAAATAAAGGCATATCGTGCATATATTTTTTAGTTTGGATATTCAAAGAAATACCAAAAAGTAAATATTTGTTTAAAAAAATGAAAAATAGAGACCTATATAGGTTTAAGTTTACTTAATTTACACTAGTTAGTTTGTAAAAATTATTAGGTAATTATTTATATCTAGTTTTCATATCATATATTATTCAAAAGTGAAGATGAGTGATTATAGAGCATACGAGATTCCATAGCCAGACCTAGTTTCATGTTATTTATTCTCTTAGACACAAAAACTTATATTCAGATAGTATCACCCTAACCAGATAATAACACACCCAACTATTGTCCTATTTCCATGTTATTATCCTAGTTATATCATGCTATCATTTATTAAATCCAAATAATACATAGGCCCCTTCAATTTTTTTGTACTTCAAGAAGCTCAGATAGGGCATATTGTATACAATTTTTATCCTTATGTAGTTTTATTATTCATAGCTCATTTATTTTTAAAGCATAATATATATTGATTTTTATCATTAAATAAAAAAATGATATCTTATAAGTGCCTACGTTACTAAATATACTAATGTTACAAGATGAGTATGTGGATCAATTACATTTGTTTATGCATGCTTTCTTAATTCTTTTCCTACTTCATATATTTTTTGTATTCTCTATTTGGATTGAAGACATTTTAACATTTCCTTGTGTGTGGATCTAAGTATTACTTTTATATTTATATGCATGGTAGTGACATTTGAACATGTCCCTTATATGTGGCCCTTTGACCTTTAATTTTGTGTTTTGTTATCTTTGTGTGTACTATTTATTTGTATGTGTACTTTCCATGACACTTGATTGCATGTTTTCTCAAATTTATATGCCATGATGGACATCATATATCCTCTTAATTTTCTATTCCATTTAGGATAACATACATCCCTTTCCAAATAGTTATATTCATATTTTAATATTTTATTTTGATCATTTATTATCTCAAATCTATCTTGACATTCCCATTATGTGTGCTTGGTTTTACATGAATCTCACATTAACATTATTTTTAGTTTATGTATATGATGATTTAATTATTCCTAATGTTGTTTTTATTACTAGTAATTACATATTTTACCTAACATATATTTCATAATTTTTTTATTTTGAGTTAAGATATTGCACAAGATCAACAATTCACCTCAAAATAGAAGGCATACCTAGTGGTTTGTCTTAGAGACTAAGCCCCCATGCTATGGTTCTCATATTGAATTTTTTAGTCCTCACATAATATATCATATATCACACCCATAAATCACTCATAAAGTCAATTTGGATAACGGTGATCCACTTACGTAAGATCCCCCCACAATTTTTCAAATAGGGTGTTCTTATCCTAAAACATAGAAAATATTCACTTGTAGAATCTATCAAAGTCTTAGAAATTCAAAATAGTTTGTAAGAGGTTCACAATATCACTTTACATATTATACTCAAAGTTTTATGTCATATTTTCTTAGTTTTGGGGTATCATGAATATAACGAGTTCAAAGTTTTAAAGAGGTTTTTATTAATGAATTCAATTATTATAACTCATTACTAAAATCCATATAAAAAATATATCATATTAGGGCACTATGTGAAGAATATGATTTCATCTTTACTTAGTTTTTTACCAATTTCAAAGATGGAATATAAATTCTTGCCATTAACTATGTTGTATGCACTATAATTTTCATTTTTACTATTTATTCACTATAATTGATCCTTACTCTATCTACAGTGGTTATTTCACCTTTTTGAACCATTTTTTAACTATAATACTCTATTAGGATTCATGCATGATTATAATCTTTGTAACCACCTTGGGTATGCAATGGTGGAGTCAATTGTACCTTTAATTCTTAAGCACACTCTACTAATCACTTAGTATTGAAGCATGAACAATCCAATCCAAGATATTCAACATGAATGAAATCTCCAAAATTCTAACCCTCTATTGTCACAATTTTTGCATAAAAACACAATTGTTTACATGACCAAAAATGTATTTTCATTCCTTGTTATTAGATATATAATTTATGTTTTCTTTTATATTTTATTTTAATTATAAGGACTAATTTTAAATATTTTTAATTTCGAGTTTGTGTGAAACAAAGTTTAGCTTTGTAGCCTACATTCAAGATTGAACATCATAGGTAAGTTAAGTTATCAACTTTGCCTTTTACTCTATTAATTTAATTGTATTGTGTTACTAGATTAAAATGATGGAAATGTAGACACATAGATTAAAATTTAAGATAAAATAATACATTTGAGACCAATATTTTGTCACACTTAGCTCATAACATATTACAGGGCATTTTGACCACTTAATTCACTCTCAATTTGATGAATCAATATTTTAAGTAGCCAATATTAGTCTAGAATGTTCCTATTCATATCCCTTGTCAAATTAAGCTCACTAGTAAAATTAATCATGCTTTTAACTTTGCATGTTTTCTTCGTCTAGGATGATAACACCCTAATGGGATAATAGATCACACTATTATCATCCTCTCCCACCACTAGTATCCTCCAATAAATTAAATATTATTTTCAAAAATTTCCAAGTTCTATAAGGGTCATCCTATAAGTTTAGGAAGCCCCATTTCAAGGAGATACAAAATAAACTATAAAAGCACATTTCAAACAATTTATAACAAAAGAGGCTTCCATACTAAAAGTCACCATAATTATAATTTCACATTGAGATGAAATTACATATTTATCACAATTATTATTACATATAAATAAGTCTAAATAACCATCAAGGTTACAAGTCATTGTTGAAGCAATTAATCACACTAGTATTACACTGGAATATAAAATTTACATGGGATAACTAAATGGATTCTGATCCCTCTTTAGAGTATTGGTATGTGTTTAACCCAAAAGTATATATGTGAAATAGGTCTAGGGTTAATAATATAGAAATAAATAAGCACATGAGTGATTAACAGATCTATAATAGGCCAACTAATTAAAAAACTCATTTAGAACATATAGTAAATCTATTATACTAAGATATTATAAAAATGGAAAGTAAATCTATACTATATATGTAAAACAAAAGTAAATAATATACTTAGATGTTTATAATTATAATATAGATATGGATCTAGAATAGGGATGAAGAAAACTAGGAGAATATTTTATAACAATTGCCAAATTCTAGATTTAGTTTCTTTTTAGCCTTAAACACTTACATCAACCTTAAACAGTTGCATCAACATTAGTGTATGGGTTGGATATAGGTTTCCTATAAAAAAAACCTACTAGAACAAGAATAAATTGCCTATATTTTTTTGGGTTTTTATCACCTTTACTTTGGTGCATTTAGATCTAGGTCATTGATTGTTTATCCTTGTCAAATAATAAAACCCTAGTTTTTCTTCATCATAGTGGCTTTGGGAAAAATGGGTTAGTGGTCAAATAGTTTCAATATGAAATAAATAACCCTATATTAATGATCACTACCTACATATCTAATACTCTGAAGAGGGACTCAGACTTATGTATTTATCCCCTATGTGTTGGCTTGTGTGTGAATCAAGAAATATGTGGAAAACAAGTACAAAAGTGACCTATATTATAACATGGAAAATGTAGATCTTAGTATGATCCTTAATAAATTCAAACCTATCTATGTGTTTTAATTATGACTAATGTGGAAATAGGAGAAAATAGATAAGCTTTACTAATTTGTGTGCTCGATTGAGTGACTCTTATATGTTTCCTGGTAAATAGGTAAGAAGTTTATATGTGAGGAATGAATGAAAGTTAATATTATATTTAAATCAATCCATTTGGATAATAATTTTTCATTAAATATATTAGGCCAACCATTATTATATGTTTCATTTTAGATTACATGACATTATGACAATGTATAATTGCATTAGTATAGGACTGTTGTATCGATATAGGTATCTATCATGAATGCAAGTGTGTAAGGAGAAGGAAAATATATACATGCTAATAACTTGTAAATTCATAATATAATTAGGTTTTAATAATTTTTTATAGGATATAAGTCTTTGATCATCAATATAAGACTAGTTAGACTAAGATATAGCTCAAGGGGAATAAGAGAGAAAATATGAGACTTGGAGAAGAAGAAAAGGTATATAAACAAGAGGAAAAACAAAGGCATTCATTTTAAAAATTTACGAGAATGAGGTGATATATAGTTCATAAATATAATCTAGATACCCTCCACTTTAATATATAAATGAAATTTATAGTTTAAAATAATTGAATGCATACCTAAGTGTGTACAACACACCTTTTTTTTATTGAATCCCACTTGAGTGCCTTACTGGTGATTGATCTATAACCAAGATCATGTTATACTACATAATAATAGCATATAATTTTAAATTTAATGTATTTAATTGATTTTAAAATCAAATATCAAAGTTTAGGAGTACACATGTGTATCGATGCGACCACCTTTCTTATTGGAAATTTTATTTGAAAGATGTATCATTATAAATCACTAAAACTAATATTAGGAAATATATATAAATATATAAAGTACATGTATCTAAGGATATATATATATATATATATGTGTGTGTGTATATATATAGATATATGTATATATATATATATATGTACATATATATATATATACATATACATATATATACATACATATATATATATATATACATACATACATACATACATATATATATATATATATATATGTATATATATATATATACATACATACATACATATATATACATACATACATATATATATATATATATATATATATATACATACATACATACATACATACATACATACATACATATATATATATATATATATATATATATATATATATATATATATATATAAAGGACACATGCCCTAACCCTAGAAAAAAGGTGAATTACCCCCATGCAATTGAGACTAACACAACTATGAAACCTAATCATACTTATAACTTGGTGAGGGTGAGTGAACCAAATCAACTCACACTTTTGAACTATTGAATTTGGATTATAAAATCAATTCAAACCTTAAAAATTTGGAAATATTTAATTATTTAATCATCTAACCATACCAAAAATCAAACCAACTACTACAGTAGATTAGCTTCCTATAATTTGTAAAATTCTAACTTGGTGGGTGGTGATAGTCCTTGAGAGTGTTTTAAATCTGAAACTAATATATATTTTGAAATATGAGGTGAACATTACATATAATATGTACCTTAGATATGTCTCATGTTAAAAATATTTATAAAAACAATACCAATGCATATAATTATGCATAAATGTGTATATGAATAATATAATTGTCTATTTTGGACAATTCAAAAACTATGTATGTGTGGATAAAATGATTCCAAATCATTTCCCCACTATATATGGAGAAATATTAAAATTGATATAATTTCCAATGTGGATAACATGTATTCAAAACATGCCCCCATTATAATCTATAAATTTTAAATATTGAATAAGTGTGGAGAACATGTTTACAAAACATGTCCCTACTATATATTTGAAACTATGAATGTGTGAAATCCATACTTCTATGAAATTCCTCCATTGAATATACAAAGGTGAGGTAAGAATAGGAACTATTAGTTACCTCACCTCAAAGGGATAAGATAATCATATAATTATGAATGAACCATGTATCATATACTATAGTATATCTAGGTAAATGTATCATTGAGTCACATATAATGTTATCATGTTAAGGCTTAAATCAATTATAATGATCATGGAAACATATAGATAGTAACATTATAATCTCAACAAGGTAATATTACACAAACACATGATCACTCAAAATCAAGTCAAAATGAAATGGATCAAGGATACCAAAAACAAGGGGCATGTTGAAATGTTGCATAATTATATTAATGTGACTTAGTCAAATTCCATAAAATTAATAATTAAGTACTCAAATGTCCATATAGTAATCAATTAAATATGAAATTTCAAAGAAATAAACAAAGGCATGGGGGTCATAAATAATAGATCATATTTAAATGTTCAATAAACAAGACAATAATAAGGCAAGACACTCAAGTAAGTGCATAATGGAATCACTAGCATAAACATATCATAATATCCCATGGATCCAAATGTGTTAGTAGAAAATGTCAAGTTAAAAACATATCCAAGACACTTTAAAATATATAAGAATTGATAAAGTCATGTGTAATTACATGTATTAGCTCAAAACATGGCAATGTAAAGTGACCATATAATGATATAACATATAATTATCATGTTAATATAGGTGGATTCCCTCAATATCGTAGTGATGTGAGTAGAGGGAAATCCCAAAATGCATAAGTGCATAAACCATGTGTTTATATATGCCTATATCACACTATAATATAAGCTTTAAACACATGTTTATATATAAGTAATTTATATTATATTCATCAACATATAACTAAAACGTAGATGTGAAGGAGCTAATAGAATATTTAGGTGCTAAAAATATGTTTTGATTTTTAATTTTTATTAATTTTTTGTTATTTTGGGATATATATAGATATTTTAAACATTAAGTTGGATATTTTACACTATTTTCATCCTGGTTAGATAATGTTAAATGGTACATATCATGTTACTCCTCATGTTTTACATGTGTAGTATAATAACTAGTTCTATCATTTGGAATATGTATTAATTTTGCTTCATGCGAAAAAGAAATACTTGGCTGATTTGGATCAACTTTAGATTCCATTTCATATAACCAAAATATATCCAATGTAAATGAGTGTAATTGAGTATGGAATAATAAAAATACTTTTTAAGGATAATATGAGGCCCAACATCAATATGAATAACAAATAAACCCAATGAATCTTTCCATTTCCCCTTATCATGCATGACACCCAAGCTATAAATAACATATTTCACTATAACAGTTTTCTTATTTCATAGTGTCAATATGGTTATGACAAAGGTAAACACTAGTCATTAATAACATAATTTTTAAATCATTATGACTGATCTTTTTTTCTTTTGTTCCCCTTGATATTATTGCATTGGATATGGACCTTTGATTGGACCCATGTTAAGCAACAATGTCAAACAAGTCATATAAAGATAGCAACACCACATTTTTCTCATAATTTTCCTTAGATAATTTATCTCTTTATATTATGTAAGGGATAAACCTATTGTATTTGGTGGGAGATGCATTAAGTAATTTTAGATGAGTAGTTATTAATGACTCACATATATGCACATCATTATATAAATGTGTAAGTGATGCATATTTCTTATGGAATACTCTTTCCTTTAATGGGGAAATAATCTCTCTACTAAAAATAATTTTTAATTCCAAATTTGAGGGTCTAAATGTCAACTCATATGATGTAATTTTTCAACCAAATAATATAATCTTGAAGGGATTCATCATCATATTTATTGAAATTTTGAAAATGTTGTAATGTTAGTTTTTCAAAATTTTGGATATAAATGCATAAATAAATCATCTTAAAATTGTATGAAATCATTTGGTAGGCTATAAAACTACTTTTAATCATCATCATAAATGCTCATGTGGAATACTTTTGGTAATAGTTTGTCATCTTTTGCTCATTGACCAATTAAATGTACATAATTAAAATGTGGAAAAATGGGTCTTTATGGCTCCAAAATATATGTAAATATATTACTTAAAAATCTCATTCATAAGTATATTCATGCATAAATTATTCAAGAGGTTGATTGTTGAATGAAGTCAAATTTGCATTAGTATTATGGAAAGCTATTTTCATCTGAAGTATAGAAACCTATTTTTAAAGATCCAAAATATTTTTCATCATATAAATAATATATACCATGGGAATATTTGTGTTTTTAATATTGTATATCATTGGTTCCAACCCACCAACTTTATTGAATCTAGGAATATGAGTACCATCCTCCTCATGGATAACAAGTATAAGTTCATGATCACTAAATTTAGGATATTTTGGTAGTGTTATTGGATATTTGAATTTTTATACATTTGGTATATCATTTAAATAATTTTTATGATTATAATATTTTGGTTCTTTCACTTTTACTAGTGTTTTAATAATTATAGATTTAGTAATCTTTGGTAAAGACACTTTTTTGGTATAATAGTAAATTTTGGTGTTAATGAATTATTTGTAAGATAAAGATCATTTAATTTAAAATAATTAGTTTATATTTATAATAGTTACATATTTGTAACATTAGGATTTATTTTAACTTTAGGTTTTTAATTCTTTCTTATTTTTGATGAATTAATGTGACTAGATAAAGATCCCATGATCTCTTGGTTAACCTTTAAGAAAAATCATATGAGTTAGGAAAAATTCATCACTTTTAAAAAAGGATATATTGTTTGTAAATGTTATAATATTATGGTTTTTATTCAATTATCTTAAAATAACATCCCATTCATAATTAATTTAAAAATCCTCCATGATATTCTTATGGATTTGGCAAAACTTGTCATGATTTAATGAAGGAACACTTTTTTTTCATGTGAAACATTTTTTTATGTAGAAGTTAAAGGAAAAGGCCTATTTTATTCATTAATATGGATAAACTTATTTTTATATATTTTGGGATCATGGACATGATTATAGGGATATAAAATAACACCTTTCAAAATGTTTATATTATGTTTCAGCACTTGGAAAAATGCAAGATTAATCAATTTTGATTCATTCCTTAAGGGATATTTGGATAGTTAAATAATCACAATAATAAAAAAAATATTATATAATCCATGATGAGAGAGATAAATAAAACAAAAAATAGGATTTAATCATATAATAGAGATTTCTTAGGTGACAATGATGCTCAAATATTGGGTTCACCAAAAGTTTAACCCAAAAAATATATATTAAGGGGATCTAGGATTAAGAATATATAAATGAATAATCACTAGGGTGATAAGAAAATATATAGTAGTTTAATTAATTGATAAAATTAGATACAATATATACTAAATTTATTATGCTAAGATATGTTAGGAATGTAAAACACAACTATGGTAGATATGACAATGACAAATAAATAAGATACTTAGTTGGCTCTAATTTTATTATAGATATGGATCTAAAATAGGTAGAAAGTAGACTGGGATAATATTCTACAACATTCACCAAAATTAAGGATTTAATGCCTCTATAGCCTTAGACACTTGCATTAGCCTTGCATAGTTATGTTGATGTTAGTGTTTGGGTTAGATGTAGGTGTCCTAGATGAAATACCTACCCGAATAGGATAAAACTACTTGGATGCTTCGAGGTTTTTAATCACCTTCTCTCTGGTGTATTCAGATATGGTTCATGGACTATTGATCATTATCAAATAGAAAAGTCCTAGATATTATTCCTCATATTGGCTATGGGAAAAATATTTAGTGGTCACATGGTGTTAAGATACCTCAAAGACCTATCTTTAAATGAACACTGCATAATAGCCAATAATTTGAAGTGTTACTTAAACCTATGTAGTTCTTCCCTATATCTAAGCTTATGTGAATCATGTAATATGTTAAAATTAAGTACAATAATGACCTATATTGTACCTTATAAAATATATACATATATATATATATATATATATATATATATATATATATATATATATATATATTGGGTTGATCCATTAGTATTTCATACCTTTGTATGTGTTATCCCTATGATTGATATGGAAATAGGAAAAAATAGGGAATATTTTCTCACTTGAGTTCTTGATTTAATGCCTTTTGTATGTTTCCTAATGAGAAGGTAACAAATGTATAGTTGATGAATGAATGAGGGTTGATCTTGTATTTATACCAATTTATTTAGAGAATAACTCATATTAAAGAACTTAGGTCAACCATTAGGATAAGTTTCATTTACAAATTATATGACTTTAGGGCATTAGAGACTTGCATCAGAGTAGGACACATATGTCAATGTAGGTTTCTATCCTCAAAACAAGTTTCTAGGGAGTAGGAAAATAGGTAGAGACTCAATATTTTTTTAAGCATAAGATAAGTAAGCTTAAATAATTTTGGGAAAGATAAAATGCATGTGTCATATACATAAGACTTTTAAAACTAAAAGATAGGCCATGTGGCACAAGAGAGAATATTAAAGACTTATAGAAGTAGAAAACATCTATAACTTAAAGGAAAACCCAATGTCTAAGTTTGCCAGGTGTATGGGACTAAGGAGTGATAAAATTTAGAAATAGTGTCTATAGTATATAGGCAATGCTCAACATACGGAAACACAACTTCAACCATAGAATCCTCTTTACTCCATATTTTATTTTGTATTCTTGTCTATTGAGATATGGTTTTTAGTGAAAAAATAGTTACATTGTGGTCTTGAAAGTAAATCATAATCTCTTGCATAGTATTTAGAATAAATAGTTGAAGGGAAACATAACATAGAAAATCTTAGATCCCTATTATATACTAGATAAGGCCACCTTATTCAGGCAATAATTCCCTGAATAGTATCTAGTTGTGGTGCTATTATAATTGAACATTTTTAGCTCATATTCTAGGTTAACACTTTATCAACATATTCTATGAGTTAGTATCAAATCTAAAAATAACCTACATTTTAGTTTATATATAATCCTATATTTATCTTTTTCTCTTTCCATATTTATTATATTTCAATATTTAACAAGTTTTAAATTAGTTTATATCATTTATTGCTTATATTTAGTCTTATAGTTTTGCATAACAGTTTATCTCATCTAAGCAATCTATTTCTTTATTTAGTAAAAATTTGATAAAACATATTTTTGATAGCAAAATGTGCTATAAATTTATTTATGAAAGGGTTGGATTCTATAAATGCTTTGATTTAAAGCTCATATAACCATCAAAAATCATATTACATATTATTTGAAACTTATTTAGAGTATACTGGTTAATTATTTTTCATTGAAATATTTCTTGGATTGATCAAAGGTGTTATTCTTGATCACTTTACCTTTGTATGGTGGAAGATTAAGAGTTACAAACTATATAGTAGAGGATAATATCATATCTCAAGGTATAATGGATTATGATGATATATGTGGGGGATCTATATTCACCTTGATCTAATTATAACAACTTAAAATGCATAATTATAATAATCTTCTCAAAGGAATGTGTAGTATGTAAGGTTTTTGATATAACATATGTGGTCATCATAGGAGGGGTAAATATTTCTTTCATAAGAATAAATATGGAAATATATTATAAGCCTTGTGCTTCCCCTACACTTTGGGTGGATGCCACATATGTCACTTGAGATTGTGATGTGGGAATAATAATAGTAGTAGAAGTTCAAATGCTTGAATTAGAAGTAATAGCTCAAAAATGATAGGTTGATATCATGTAAGTGGTCATATTTTTCCTTCAATTTAGTAGCTTGATAAAAAAAGTGATCATATTTTTTGATAAATAAGGTTACATGTTTTATTTAAGTTGGGTTCACCAATATGTTTTACCCTAATTTGGTTTTATAAACCCTATTACTATAGAAAATAGTATGTGAATTCAGATTATTAAATATAGCATTGAGGAATGAATATGAATGTAAAATCTTAAAACAAATTGAAATGAGTTGAAAAGTGGGATATGATAAATATTGTGAGTAAACAAATTATAAATACATAAAATTTTCTAATTTACTAACTATGATTATGATTTAACTATAGGAAATAGACTAAATATGGCTTGTGATTAGTCCAATTCAAGAACATTAGTTTTGTCTATTGATACTAACTTGTCCTAGTCAATGGTGACTTGTGTATAATATACGGTGTGTGAGTATATGGTAATTTTTTCGTATGTCCAAAAGATATGTATGTGTGATTATGAACCCTGGTGATTTGTGTGACTCTAAAAGTCAATCTTATTGACATTAAAACTTGGGTGTGTTTGTAAGGATATAAATTTGTGAAAAAAAGGAAAATTAAATTAGTTGAGCTAACCCTAATGACTGCAATTGATGATTGATCATTGCCTACATATCCAATAATCTAAGGAGGTAAATCAAGATGTATTTAGTTATCCCATCTAGTGTGAATGCATAATTTTTATCCTTCAGTCTATGAATGAATCTAATTATTTGTCTTTAATATTTGATAATTATTGTTTGACTTGGGATTTATGTTTAAAATTTGACTTGTGATTGCTCCAAGGATATAATTACAATCTATGAATAATAGGGAAGATTTTATCAATGTGTAATAGTGTATATATGTGTACTAGATAAGTTCTATGTCCATTTTCAACTAAGGAATACACACACACACACACACACACACACACACACACACACACACACACACACACACACACACACACACACACACACACACACACACACACATATACATACATATATACACACATATATATACACACATATACATTTATATATATATATATATATATATACATAAATATATATATATACATATATATATACATATACATATATATATATACACACATATATATATACACACACACACAGATTTTATATATATATATATGATCCTAATTAGGTAAATTATAATACCATCCACACACTAGGTAGATGTCCTAGCCCTACGGAGATATTGGATTTTAAAAATATTTATTTATAGGAAGGATTAATATAAATAGGCCAAAGTTTATATTGATTTAATATGTTGACCTAGTGTAATGAAAGTGACTTGTTCATAAGGGAAGTAAACTGAGCATCTTGGTATGCATATAGAAGATAGTATACATGTTTATAATAAACTATATTATTCATATATCTATTTGACAAAAAATGGAAAGAATCAAACTCATAAAGTAACATGAAGTGTGAAATAATTTGGGGTTATGACCATAATTATGCATACAATTCATGCATGGTAACTTTATGTCATTATTTCTATTGTAAACTATTTAATAAAAAATCAATATGTACACTAGATAATTTTTCAAAATATATGGATGTTAGATAATCATGCATTACCATAAGTCATCATATTTATTCCCCATAAAATTTTAACATGATCATTAAATTTAGTTCCAATTAGATAATATAGATAGGTCAAAACATGAACGTCTAGTACCAATTCAATTAAAAAGTAAGAAATCAATCAAATGTTGAAAAACCTAGAAATTAATGTCTTTGAAATTCAAAGAAGGGTTAAATATAAACAATCAGAGCCATTATGAATAATGAAATGCAATAAAAATTGGTAGAATAATAAGTAAAAAAATAGATAGAATTAAATAGGAGTTAATCCCAGGACAAGCCCTTAAAACACACCGATTTCCATGAAATTTGAAGTCATAACCTTACCCAATTTGTGATGAGTCTGTCACATTGCTTGCCATGTATACCTTTATTGTTAATTATTTTATTTTACACTTACATATGTCAATCTTGACGTGAATTTATCCTAAATTAGTTGTGCATCTTAAAAAAACTATTATTCATCATTCCCACAAACCTACATGTTATTTATGAGCCCATTTTTTTTAATTTTTTATTAGTCATCTACATGAACTTATCTATATGTCCTAAATAAATTAAATATGATACTCATACATATATTTATCTCCACATTTTCATTCCTTTCTCTTATATAATAAATCACATTCATACAGTAACATTGATGGAATTATAGAGGCTAATGCTACCTTCCTTTACATAGAAATCACTATTTTTAGAAATAAAATCATTCCCACAGGTTGGTCCAATCACCTAGAATGTCCATGTAATGTTAAATTACCAAATTTAAAACATATAAATAAAAATCAATGTCAATCATATTGATCTTCTGTAAGTTATCTATCAAGCATATCTACACTACTAGACATTTAAAAAATCATCTATTTTCTTCCCAAATAAAAAAAGTTAATAGTAGTCATCAGCTAATTATGAAGCACACCAAGCTAGGTCAAGATTCAAAAACATTAATATAAAATAAATATTTATATTTTCATTAATATATTAAAACAACAAAATTTAATAATCACATGAATGGGAATAAATACATGTAGATTAACTTCCCTCTATGTAGTATTGGATACATCAGAAATAAAAAATCATAAAGTGAATAATTAAGATTAGCTTATCGCAAATACACTTCCCCAAAATTTACATGTTGTTTATCTTTAACAAATGAATATAATATTTTGATGATAAAGAAGCTGATTTTTGTAGTTTTGACATATTCAAGATTCAAAGATCCCACATACAAAGACATATCAAGTAGGAAAATCACATTGTATGGGCATAGAGAGTGAAAGTTTCCCAAAATATTAATATCATATCTAATAATTATAGTTAAAATATTTGTATAAACATTAAATTAGTGAACCTATACAAACATAGATATAGTTACAAATATAGATGAATCACACACCTTATTTTAGTCCATTTTCATTGTCAACAATTAGTCATAGTTAGCTAGTAAACTAGTTAAGATAAGATTATTATCCTTTATTATAATTTAAATAAACAAAAAATCCAATTATAAATACAATTAAATTATTTTAAATTAATATTTATTCTTAATTTCAATAAATTATAATCAAAATTATCTATATTAATTGTATCCTATAAAGGTTCACATAATCTAAAAATATGGTAAACATATTGGTGAACCCATATATTTCTTGAACATTACCAAACCCTAGATTTACCTTATGGTTTCATCGTTATTTATATGATTTTTATATTTATACATTAGGTTTTTATTTTAAGTCCTAATTTCATATTTTCCCTCACAACATATTATATATCAATTTAATAAATGGTTATTATTTCTCTAGGTTGACATAAGTTATGATAGTAATTATTTCATATTTTATTACTTTGACACATTTTATTTAGATAATTTATGTAATATAAAGGATAAAATATGTATAAACTAATATGGATAAAATTAATAACAAAATATCCATAGCCTCCCTTAATACAAATCCCATTGATGGAATTATTATGATAGTTGAGACCAAGAATACTCAAGTAGAACGTAGCCAAAGCCATGGTAATATGGATACATTTGATGATGTGGATGAGAAATAATTGAATAAATTTTTTATAAAAATACATAAATTAATTATTAAATGTTGTTTTTGGCCAAACAAAAATGAAAAATGCTATCCCAAAATACTACATTTGGTGAAGAATATGACCCTGTCTATGATATTAATTAGACCACTATTATTAATATTATAACTAAACCTTTAGTTACACATGTGATGTCCACAAAATGTGTGGGGTAAACATGAATATTCCCACATATTTCCATTCCTATTCCCATTTAGGGAACCTATTAAATATTTTAATGACTACATATTACATCATCTACCTCTTATACTACATGCCCTCTTTGAGCAAACTATTACAACTCTACAAGATAAGCTGTTGAGATTAAACCAAGGTACATGTATAAATAGGAATTCATTTGATTATTATACTTTAATAAATGATACATTATCTACCAATATAGGATTATATCCGCTACTTTTAAATTTTATATCTCCAAATATACCATTATATGATGGAAAAGGTGATCGTGAAAATAAACGTTTGACCCTTGTGTTGACCAATTTTGACTCCTAAGTCAAAAAGGTCAACCCCATATTGATTAAACATTTCCATTTTATTATAATTAAATTATGTGGTACTATCATGGTCTTAAATTGTCTTAAATAGTTTTCATATGGTCACATTAGTCATTTATTAGCTTGGTCAAACATTTGGTCTCATTTGTACTTGTCTAGTCCTAGGGGTCATATATGAAGTCTTGATGTTTTAAAAAATGGTAAAAGTTTTTATATGATTTAGAGTAATTATAAGCAGTTATTAATGAGTCTTTAAGGTATTGATATCATGTATTAAACTTTTATTATTTCCTTATGTGCTAAAAAGTCATTTTGTTACCTTTTTGGCTTATGTTATGGAGTTGTATGTACCATATTTAAATTATTATGTTTTAATAAGTTTTTTCAATTTACCTAATATCTTATAATGTTCAATAATGTTTAGAGACTAAAAAAAATGTAGGTTAAATGCCTAAAATTAGCAAAATTGCACTTTACAAGCACTTTTGGGCACTTTTATGGCCTTAGAATATTTTTTTAGTTGGAAATAGTTTCATTGTCCCTTAGAATTATTAAAATCATTTTTAAGATCTAGATCAAGTTTTTGGCCATAAAGATGCTTCAGATATTCACTCTCCTCCATCACTACCTTCATAATATTAATAAGGAAAAATTTAGGTGGATGGTACAGCTAGGAGTGAAAGTTGGGAGATAATATTTTTTACATTGTTATAGGTGTTAATAAGATTGAAATTAGTTGCATTATTTTTTATATTAATTTCCCTTTATTTATGAACAATTGTTAAGAGTGACAATAGGTCACTATTCCTTGTCCATACAAATAGGATTTAATTTTGTATATGTTTTTCCA
The DNA here is from genome assembly GCA_037957365.1 of Torreya grandis. Lineage (NCBI taxonomy): Eukaryota > Viridiplantae > Streptophyta > Pinopsida > Cupressales > Taxaceae > Torreya > Torreya grandis. Next base: position 1,728,335 of record JARHVA010001905.1, on the reverse strand, counting down.
CGTTAGAATTCAATGGTGAAGAATAGTTTTGAGTGATTTTTTTAGTGGTCAAATAGATATTTTAAATGGTGGTTTCATCAGCTAATTCGTCTTCATGATCTATCTTCATTAAGAGGAAAAATGCATCAATGTATAGGGTGTTTTAGTCACTCATACTTAAGTTTTAATTGTCTGAGATGTCTCCCATTTTCAGAGGGTTCTAGTACTCTATTTATCATATAAAATCCTCTGAGTCTTCCATGATTCATATGTTCACTCTCTAAATATGGCTCTTTATTGGTAGTCTTCAAAAAATATCATACTTTTTACTTCAAGAAGCATAATACATCTCATCAATGGCTCTCTACAAGTTTGACATCAATGTTAACCTTGAATGGAAATAAGAGACCAATGAAGCATGACATAATACTATGGAAAGGGTTTAATAAGTTCAAATTTTTTAGAGGTAAATTCAAGTTGTACTCTCAAACAAGGTTCAAGTGTGTTCTACCCACACATAGGTCTAAAAACCTCTAGGTGGACATCTATAGGTCCTAAGTTTTATGTGAGGTACATTCAAGAAATGGATAAGTATGATTCAAATTTATAAACAACCATGTGAACCTTGATAAAATCCATTGTACCATCATCAAGAACATGAACCTTGTGTTAAATCTTCACTATCAACACACAGACCTTGCACATAGGTTGACTATAAATATAGTCTATATAGATGAATAGACATCCTTAGATGACATGATGTTTGGAAAAAACATATAAAATATATTGGAACGTGTTATATAATAATACAAAATTTGATATAACAAAAAAGTTTCTAAAATCTTAAGAAGTTATCTTTACAGTCTATGAAAGCATTTAAAGATCTACAAGCCCTAGGCCTATAGGTTCTCACTTTGGACCAAAATCATCAATCATATCAATAAGATAAAATATGAAACATGAATATAATGTAAGAATAGGGAGAAGAAACAAACCATTTGGATCACCTATCCACTTTCATTTTAAGATATGGTTAATGAGATAGGGTCATCAAACATTATTAACTATGTATAGATCTTTGTATGGAATCAAGAAGGTAAAAAGTCTAAAAGTGTTATGAATTATCTAATTAACCATTTAAAGATGTGATAAGGAACTCCCAATTATGGTTTTAATCCTTAAAGTCACAATGATGGAGATTGAATACCAATTTCAAGACCTCATGCTCAAACCTTATCCTAATAAATACCTATAGCCGCTTTGAGAAGGTACAAGGATAGTGTGTGCTAGGTAAGTATGTAATGTTTTGGGATGTTTGAGGAGTTTAAAAAAATTAAAAAATACAAAAAAAATAATTTAGATGACCATGGATTGTAAATTAAATACATTGAAACTAAAATGCAGTCAAGAATCTAAAATAACCACCTATACCCATGGTGTAAGCAAGCATGAGAGGTAAAGTGTATGCAAGCAAAGTGTGGAATTTTTGAAATGTGGTAGTGTTCAAAAAGATTTCCTGGTCCTTAAAAATTTATCAATAAGTAATTTTTATTCTCAATGACTTGGGTTGTATAAATAAAACCCCTATAATGCACTCAAACTTCTTTATGAGCACCTAGAGGCTATAGTCAAGAATAAGCTAATTTTAACCCTGAGTAAGGAACAAGATGTATATGAAAAGCTTTGAGGTATATCTAAATTTAATATAAAATTAATTATATAATATTATTATCAAATTAAAAATTATGAAATGGAAAATGATATTTTTCAAAATAGAGTTTAAAACTTGTATACATAGTCAACAATACCATACTCAGGCTTGGTTGCTTGACTGAATGATAATTTTTGTTTTGAGTGAAAAAAAGATGTAAGGAGGATGGTTTTAATAAAATTGATATTTAAAAAGTGTTTAAAAAATATTTTTAATTATTATACACATAATGATATAATTAAAGTAATATATAAATCTTGTTTAGGCCTACACAAGCCAAGACACACATAGGCTTGTTTGACTGGTTGAGTGAGGCTCATTTGTCTAACATGAAAAAAGAAGGTTTGACGAAGTAAATAAATTTGAAAATGGTTTCATATTTTCATCAATATATCATTTATATCTTTAGCCTTGAAAATAAGAGATAGAATGAAGATAGGCGTTACCCTAGGCCAAACAAGCCTAAGACACACACAGGTCCATATAGATAGTCATGAACAAAGTGAGTTGTTGATGATGAATTTAAGGCCCTATGGAATTTAAAGGTGAAATTTGTTATCATATACCATAAATATTCATCATAAATATGAGAGACAAAATAAAAGTTTAGTTTGACCTCTTAAGACACCTCAAGATCTCCTCACACATGAATGCATTTTAAGACCAATTTTCTCTCACTTAATGTAACCATGACCTTGTAAATATAAAAAAATAGTATTAAATAATTATAAATGGGTATAAAAACTTTATTTTTGTGGAATAATTTGTTTTATTGAGTTTTTAAAATGAATGAACATAGGCTAAGAGCTTATACCCCTTCTAAATGGCTTGTTTACAACTCGAGAGTCAGATTCTCACACTCATAAATTTCATGAGGTTTTTAATGGCACCTAGTGGTGTTTAGAGGTGATTTATGTGTCCCAGAAATAAAATATTATCTAATTATGAAATATAAAGAGGATATTTTCTTTATTAACAATCCTTAAGAACCAAAACCACTATAAACCCTCATAAAACCCTAATAGTGACTCATCAAGAGAAATGACTTATAAATAACATATAATGAAATTATTTTATATTTAAACCTAATATATTTTTTTTAGTAATTCAATTAGAATCTCCATGATTAATGTTTAATTTAGTTTTAGTTTTACGAATTGTAATAAATAAACTATTTTGCATGATTTTTTGTCTTTTATAGGGGCTTTGAAGAAAGGAAAAATTTAAAACCATTTTATGAGTTAAAATAATATGTATTTAATCATTTAAATCCAAAACATATGCACAATAGGTTCTAAAAGTGGTCAAAGAAAGCTCATTTTACAATTTAGTCTCAAATACACATAAAATAAGATTAGATGGTGAGGCCATTTCATGGTTCTCACACTTCCACAATGTCTTAGGGCCTAAAATTTTACATTAAGGTTTACTATTTCCTATCTAAATTTAATAATACTCTTTTTAATTATTTAAAAAAGGTGGGAGAGATGTAGTTCATAAAAACTAGGTTCTAGGTAAGGAGGCCTAATTCATGCCTAATTGAGGAAAGACAAAGGCATAAAAAGTTGACTTCCACTCAGATTATCAATATGAAATTTGAAATGAAGATCTAATGAAGCAATAGGTCCTCAAATATGTTTCATGTATCTCAAGGACATCTGTACATTCTCCTACACAAGAAAGTTCATAGGTTTTTTGGGGTTATAAGAAAAGTAGGTATAGTGAGAGCTTGAGAAGCAAAATGGAGTCTTCAGAGTTGTTCTAAGTAAAAAATTGATTTTTTAAGCTATTATAAGATATTATAAGTCCATAAATGGAGATAAAGTTAATTATAGAAGATGAAATCAATTTTTGATTCACTTAGACCAAGCTGGGAATGGGAAATGAGAAGTTTCAAGACATCAAGGCATATCTATGATGAAATGTCAGATCAGAGGAGTTTATAATTGTAATTATCGTACTAAAAAATATGGTATTAAGGAATTCATGGAGAAATTATGATTGAGAGGCCCATTTTTCACTCTTCTTATGAAAGGAAGGGCAATTTTTTAGATGATGATCACAATGTCAATCTAAGTTTTAACCCGTATGCCACTTGCATGATTAGATCATATTTAGAAGTGAGAAAAATGGACTCAAAATACTATTTATACTATTAATAACTCCTCATTTTATATAAATATCACATGGACACTTCTCAATATTATTCTTTTACAGCCCTCTCTCTCTCTCCATAATTTTCTATATAAGCAACCACTTTTGGCTTTGTAAGATAACCACATTTGTTATGTTAAATCCCTGCTAAACTAAATATTTGTTTTTAATTAGAATATAATGTTAAAAATTGGTTTTTAATTCTCAAATTCTTTCTTAAGTGTGTGAAGTAGTTCATAGTGAATAACAAGTGAAGGTCATCTTTCTTTGTGTTGATCTCACTCTTTCATTCTTCATCTAAATATTTTGACTTCTATCAGGTCATATGAAGTGTAAATCATTTTTTCTTTACATTTAATTTTAAATAATTATATTAGTGTCTATGATCATACCTACTAATTATCCACCTTGGGAAACACATTGTATTCAACCTTTATATTGAAACACTTTTATAAGGAGAACCTTTGGTGTTAAGATTAGTTTTGGGAATTTTATTTCATAGTATAAGTTCAAGTATGTTTGTGTGATACATTTAGGTACATCACCTTTTTAACTTATTTTTAATATCCTTAGACCATTTTTCTTTAAAACAAGTCAATTAGTGGTTAGTTGTAGGTGTAATACAAAGGAGCTAGCCTTTCAATCTAGAGACTCATCTCTCCCATAGTTCACCCACAACTTGAGAGATGTTACCATGTTACATAAAATTTAAAAATGATAAATTAGACCTCCTTAGGGTGAAAATTTTATCTATAACTCCTTATATGTAAAATTATTATGTTATGTAACCAACAACCATGTATTGACCAAGTTATTTCCAAGGATTATCAAATAGTATGCTTTGATATATTTATATGACCTTCCAATTCAGTTAGTTTTTTGCCCCTCATCTAGCCAATCAGATTATAACACATTTATCTCTCAACATGGATGAAAATATATCTTATGAATAAGCTACATAACTCAAGAAAGGGTCTAATGATATATCTAGTAAATATGTACTTTGACACATGACCATGCCAGCTATGAAGATAAATCCTATGTTGTTATGCCCTTAACCATTAGTGTGTCTAGGGATATGTGTCGACAAATTGGGCTTACATACCTCTTTTATTTACTTGTTACATTTCTCTATGTTCTTAGATAGGTCAGCCTATGGAATAACCTTTGCTAAGTAGACTATATATAGGAGGTAGGGGTTAGTCTTTAATCATCATGTGTGAAGTATTCTTCTAATAGTGAATTTTTGTGGAGGTTTCCCCCTCGAAGTTAATTTGATATATTATGCAATATTCTATTATACTGTCAATTATAATTGTGAATCTCTCATATTTTCTTATTTTAAGAAATATAAAATCATTTTATGCAAATATCTAAGTAATTTAATTACAAGTGGTATCAGAGCTTTGATTTCGGAAAGTTTCCTACAACATTTTTTTTCGATTTGGAGAGACGTGGCTTTTGGGAGTAGTGAAAGCAAAAAAACATAACTTGCAATCTAGGAAAAATTAATTTTTTCATTAGCATAGTATTTCTTAAAATGCTTTCTTGAAAAAAAAATTTGAAAAAAAAAATGAAATAAATAAGTTTGGAAATTTTTTTTCCCTTGTACACTTGAAGTCATTGGATTCATCTAGATGAGATGATCGTAATCGTGTATTCTATCGATATACTTTTTTTTGAGTTCAAAACCCTCCTACGGTATGTTTATGGTAGGTCCTTTAACTCAGGGAAGAAAAGGGGCACCAAAAAGTCCTAAGACTCATTCTACTGATGACATGGAATTTGAAACTTTAGATTTGATGATTTCTTAGCTTCTAGAGGACATAAAAAACTTGATGAGGCATGATGACTTTATTGAATTCCAAGATGATGTTTCAGGGATGCATAAAGAGATTAATGGAGTTCACAATAAATTTTAGCATATCACTACATAATTAGTTGCCCTCACATCTCAGTTTTAGCCTAACAATCCTTGATTTTAGCATTCAAATCCTCCTCATAAAAACTCCCATATTGGTATGAAACTTATGTTGCCAAAATTGGACATGGATAAGTTTTATGGTAAGGATCCTCTAAATTGGATTAACTAAATTTAGAGTTTATTTGAGATACATCAAACCCCTAGTTCTCAGAGGGTGATGGCGGCATCCTTGTACATCGAACATGAGTAATTCATTTGGTATCATTGTTTATGTGCTCAAAAGAAAAAATATGGTGCTCCTATTACATGGACCATTTTTATTAAGGATTTGACATCTCATTATCATAATAATGTCTATGAGAACTATTTCAACCAATTATCCAAGCTATGACAAACAAGACATGTGAAGGATTATATTCATCAATTTTAGAATCTCTCTTTAAGGTTGGAAAATATCATTGAGAAAAGTTTGATAGATCTATTTTTGTTTGGCCTCAAAGATAACTTCAAATATGAAGCTTGAATGTTTAGCCAACAATATTTTTTAGAAGTTATCCTTAAAGCATGCATGATAGAAGAAAAAGAGATGGTCAAAAGGAAAACTTTCACTACTAGTCATGATTACATCTTTTTAGCACCATCATTTCCATAACCCATGAGACTAACACAATGACAAATTGAGGAGAAGTGAGCCAAAGTGTTATGTTATGATTGTGATTGGAAATGGATCAAAGACCATCATTATGTTTAGAAGAAGCTATTTTACATTAAAGGTGCCAATGATGATGAAGAGGATATAGAAGTATATGATGTGGATACAGAATTTCCTAATGAAAAACCTAAAGAATCTTAGCCTACTATTTCATGACATGCCCTATCAGGTATTAATGCTCCCCAAACTTTTAAGGTGATGTGTTTCCTTAATAAATAAAAGGTCACTATCTAGATTGATTTTGGGAACATACACAATTTCATCCATAGTAAGTTGGCTACTTGTTTGAACTATTTCATTTATCTAGCTCTAGAATTTTTGGTTATGATTTTGGATGGTGGTATTGTTTACTATTCAAGAAAATGTCATAATATTAAGTTACCCATGGGGAACTACTTACTGGATTCTCCTATGTTTGCTATTTTGATGGGTGGGGCTAATATTGTCCTGGGAGTCTAGTGGCTCACCACTTTGGGCACTATTGAGATTAATTTTCAAGAATTATTTATGCATTTTCATTCATAAGAAAGGACATCTGAGATAAGAGGATTAAAATCTAAATATCCCCAACTTGTTAGCTCCCATCAAATGACAAATATTCTCCATAAGGGTGCTAAGGGATTTGTAGCCCATGTGTTTTCTATGGAAATATATCTAACTCAACCATCTCCACCTCTTGATATACAACTAATAACTATTGTTCATTCTATTGTTTTTACAGACATGCCAAAAGGACATCCACCTAGCTACACACATGATCATGCCATCACACTTATTTTTTTTAGTACACCACCCAAAATTAGGCCATATAGGTATCCCAATGCCCAAAAAAGTGAAATTGAAAAGATGGTACAAGAAATGTTAGATGTAGGAATCATTTGGCATAGCCAAAGCAAATACTCATCTCCAGTTGTCATGGTGAGAAAGAAAGATGACACTTGGAGGATGTGCCCTGATTATATAGAACTCAACAAGTACACTCTCAAATATAATTTTTTAATTCCTATCATTGATGATTTTCTAGATGAATTGAATGGTTTTCTTTATTTTACAAAATTAGATATGTGTTTTGGGTATCATCAAATCAGGATCCATGTTGAAGACACACCCAAAACTACTTTTAGGACTCATGAGGGCCATTATGATTTTTTGGTTATGCCTTTTGGCCTAACAAATACACCATCTACTTTTTAGAGTTTGATGAATACTATTTTAAGCCATTTTTTAGGAAATTTTTTTTGGTATTATTTGATGATATCCTCATTTATAGTAAAAATTAGGTAGACCATTTGCAACATGTGAAATTGGTACTCTCCATTTATGAGAAAAATAAATTCTATGCCAAACCTTCCAAATGTTCTTTTGGGACTGGTGAGGTTGAATATTTGGGTCATTTGGTATCTTCTAAAGGAGTTAATGTGGATCCTAAAAAAATATAAGTAATGGTAGACTGGCCAATTCTTAAGACATTCAAACAACTTTGGGGATTTTTGGGACTTACTAGTTATTAACATAGATTTGTCAAAAATTATTGTAATATTTCAGCCCCACTTATCTCTTGGTTAAATAAATACTCCTTTCAGTGGATTGATGTAGCTACTTAGGCATTTGAATAATTGAAATTGGCTATGTGCACTACTTTAGTATTGGCCACTCCTTATTTTTCTAAGACTTTTATGGTTGAATGTGATGCATCTGGGTATGGTATGGGTGTTGTACTCATCCAAAAAGGTAGACCACTAGAATTTTAAATTCATCAACTCAATGTTAAAAATAATAATAAGCCCATCTATGAGAAGGAAATGATGGCCATTTTGCATGCAGTCAAGCAATAGAGACCTTATTTGATGGGTTGTCACATTAGGGTAAAAATTTATCATGATAGTCTTAAATATTTTTTAGAAAAAAGGTTTTCATTTGAATAACAACAAAAATGGGTAACTAAGATGCTCGGCTATGATTTTTAAATAGTCTACAAAAAAAGAAAGGATAATGTTGTGGGAGATGCACCATTTATAAAAGATGAATCAATTGAGGCATTGCTATGTGACATAACCATTTTGTAGGTAGATTAGATACAGGAATTATGATTATAATGGGAGCATTATAGTACTACTCATGATTTGATTCAAAATATTTAGTAGGGTTAAGATGGATTTGAAAAATTCACATGGAAAGGTAGTGCATTATGTTACAAAAATAGACTATACCTATGTAATAATTGTCTTCTTAAAAAAAATCCTCTAAGTGCATCATGCAACTCCAATTGGGGGTCATTAAAGATTTATGAAAACCTATCATAGGATCAAGCAATATTTTTTTTGGGAAGGTCTCAAGGGGGATGTCTAGAAATATGTGGTTGAATGTATGATCTATCAACAAAACAAAGGCAAAACCATCAAAACTCTAGGTCCTTTACAACCTTTATGTATCCCTAGCCAGCATTGGGAAGAGGTCTTTATGGATTTCATTACAGGGTTACCAAGATCTGATGGTCAAAATGTTATCATGGTTATGGTAGATTGTCTCAGTATGTATGCTCATTTTTGTTCATTATCCCAACCATTTTTTGCTAGTACAGTAGCTTCTGCTTTTCTCAATATAGTTCAAAAATTGCATGGACTCCTAAGATCATTATCAGTGATAGAGATCCCATTTTTAATGGTAATTTTTAGACTAATTTATTTACATGCTTGGGAACTCAATTGGCTCATATTTCATCCTATCATCCTCAATCTGATGGACAAACTAAGGTAGTCAACAAATGTCTCAAAGGATATCTTTGTTGTTTTGTTTCTAATAAACAAGATAAATGGGTTCATTCACTGACACGTGCTGAATGGTGGTATAATACTCATGTTCATAGTTAATTCAAAATATCTCCTTTTATGGCACTGTATGGATATCATCTTCCATCCATAACTTCCACCTTCAAGGTCCGTCCTAAGATTCATGAAATTGAAGAACATATTCACCATCAACAGGAGGTCCTTACAAGTTTGCATGGCTATGGCATAGAATCACATGAAGTAGGAAGTAGATAAAAATAGAAGTGGGAGCCATTTTGACATTGGTGATTAGGTCTTTGTTTACTTACAAACATATAAATAGATTTTATTGAAGAAACAAAAAAAGGACAACAAGTTGTCCCTTAAGTATTATGGGCCTTATCGGATTTTGCAAAAAATTGGTAATGTGGCCTACAATTTATATTTTCCTTCATCCACTCACATACATCCAATATTTCACATATCATGCCTAAAGAAATTCATTGGACATAGAGTTACCATTCAAATAGAATTACCAGAATTAGATGAGGAAGGTAAAGTTATTCTTGATCCTGAGGTGATCCTTCAACAACGCACCAAGCAATTATGTTATAGAGAAATTATAGAATACCTGATCAAATGGAAGAATCTACCATGTGAATATGCCACTTGAGAGGATGAAGAATTTATTTAGTAGCATATAGAGTTTCCACAACATTGACGACAACATTGTTTTGAATGGGAAGGGATTGTTATGCCCTTAACCATTGGTGTGTTTGGGGATATGTGTGGCTGCCTTGGGCTTACATACCTATTTTATTTACTTTTTACATTTCTCTATGTTATAAGATAGGTCAGCCTATTGAATAACCTTGGATAATTAGACTATATATAGGAGGTAGTGGTTAGTCTTTAAGCATCATGTATGAAGTATTCTGCTAATAGTGCATTGCTGTGGAGGTTGCCCACTTCAAGTGGCTTTGATATATTACCCATTATTCTATTATAGTATCAATTATCACTGTGAATATCTCATATTTTCTTATTTTATGAAATATAAAATCATTCTATATGAATATCTAAGCAATTTCATTACATATGTTAGTTAATGAGGTACAAAATATCTTCATATAAAGCTTACTTTCACCACTTAATGGTACCGTAATATTCAATAAATTAATATATTTTGATGAGTTTTGCCATTTATTGAGATATCATGAAGTCAACATCCTTCAACTCAATAATATAAGGTACACTACTCATACTAATTTAAATTCCAATTTTGAAAACATTATAAATTATAGGGGAAAATTAAATGGGAACAAGAATGAAAACAAAATTACAGTTAATGTAGTATCACAAGCTACAAATATTTTTCTCTTACTTGCTCCACAAAGGAGACAATTTTCATGCTTACCTAAACCTCCTAATAAATTTATACAAAAATGACTTGAGTTCAACCTTTAATCTCTCCCTCCACCACTGGTGATTAGTGAAAGAAAACCCTTACCTAGTAGACATTATTATAATTCTTATTTCGATTATCGATAATGTGCTAGACATTATACAAATAGATAATTCAAGTTAAGTCACAATATATAATATATTATCAATGAGAAAAAAACTATGTTGATCACAACCTTAGAGGATTATTGAAAATAATCAAATGGAAACTATAAGTTGAAAATATTTAATGACCAATTTATAAATCATGAAAGTACACTACTCATAATAATTTAAATTCAAATTTTGGAAACAATATAAATTATATTGGAAAATTAAATGAGAACAAGAATGGAAACAAGATTATAGTTAACGTAGTATCACAAGCTACAAATATTTTTCTCTTACTTGCTCCATGAAGGAGACATTTTCATGCTTACCTAAACCTCCTAATAAATTTATACAAAAATGACTTGAGTTCAACCTTTTATCTCTCTCTCCACCACTGGTGATTAGTGAAAGAAAACCCTTACCTAGTGGACATTATTATAATGCTTATTTTGATTATCGATAATGTGCTAGACATTATACAAATAGATACTTCAAGTTAAGTCACAATATATAATATATTATCAATGAGAAAAAAATTGTGTTGATCACAACCTTAGAGGATTATTGAAAAGAATCAAATGGAAACTATAAGTTGAAAACATTTAATGACCAATTTCTAAATCATGAGGAAATATAAACCGAGGATACTTTTGAAGTACATCATACAACCATGCACATCCTTCTCTTAAGGAATATTTTCATATAATAGATGAGATTATTTGTAAAATTAAAACAAAACTACCATAATGGATTATGATATAGATATTATTGATGATGACTTAGATTTACATGCAATACTCAAACCTACTCATAATTATCAACACCCTATACACACTATTATGGTTGATAATTAATCAAGTGATAAAGTTTGCACCATGATAATTATTGAATTTATTGGATAAATAAAAATGATATATAATATACTACAATAGTGTTTAAAGGGTTTAATGGATATATATATATTTATATATATATATATATATATATATATATATATATATATATATATATATGACACCTTAATGCATATTATACTACCACTTTGGGAATGTTTTATAATAATGGCTATTTTATTATTAACTATACCAATACATGTGGTCTATGACATGTTATTTTAATGAATTTGGATTTAGAATATATATATGCATTACTATATGAAATCCATTTTTGTATCAAGTATAAACATTGAAAATGGTAGTTATAGTTTCATTCATTCAATATGAGTACCTTCATTAGATAGTGGTATGTCCTACACCATACCCACCACCACCATGATCAGTTGTTGCCCTTGTCAAACATAATTATTCATAAGTAGTTATTTCACACATATAAGAAATGAGGGTGTGATGATGGATGATGAGGGATGAGAAGTGAGTGATTAGGGATGATGAATGATAGTGAGGGTTAATGAGGGAGTGAATATGGACAATGAATAATGATGAAAGAGTGATTAAGGGTGATGCATGATGAGTAGGAAGTGATCAAGGATGAGGGAAGGATGATGAATAAGTTAAACTAAGAAAAAGTGGTCATTTGATGTGTGCAGGTCATCAATGTGACCTATGCTACCCTAATCACACAAATTTACATCAATTTCAAATTGAGTGGTTTGAAAACTTCAATTTTACAAAATTAAGACTCTTATAAATTCTAAGAATCAATCCAAAAGGCACAAAAACCTCAAATATGACTATATGTTTACCAAAAAAGGACATTAATTGCAAAAAAATGTCCTAAAATCCCTAGGTTTAATACTTAGACCCTAAAAATGCCCAAGTAGAAACTAGATTGGATTTTGAAAAATTATTTTTCCTATTGTAAGGCATACAACTATGAGACCAACTCTATCAGATGCTGAGTGGCCATAATTTATTATATTTACTAAATAAATTTAAAGTATAAGATTTAGAGTAGTAAATATAAGATTCTGGCCAAATTTGCCTTCATGTGCAACTCCCACATTATTTTATGTGAATAATAAAAGGAACATGATTGCGTTATCAATAGAAAAATCTTGTTACCTATTAACTAACATTCACTAGATCTATATGTTCATTTCTTTAATGTACAAAACCATAATAATGCGATCAAATTATTATTTTTACAATAATATGATTCCATTATCTATTAATGTAATCATGTTATGGATATAATTTAAATAACATGATCACGCTATTTATTAATGTGATCTCATTACCTTAAATATCCATGAAATTATCCCCCACTCTGTGTACTTACCCACAATAGTTATTTATTTATAACAAACTGAGTGATTTTCACATTTTATTTGCATAGAATGAAAAACTAACACAAATGAAATTAACAATAGTTATTTATTTATAAAATTAAAATAACTTAAATTTTATTCCATATAAAGTGTTGACATAAAAAATTATCATTCTCACAAAAACCTCTTATTAAAATCAAGGTTACTAAGATTACCCTTTTATACTATATTTTAAATCAAATCAAATCAAATAACTAAATCTACATACAATACAACCACCCAATCTATATTTTAATTAAAATAAGTATAGGGTTAAAACCAATGTTATGTGATTATTTTACAATTTGATGTTAACACAACTATACTTCTAAATCTAGGAACACTAATCACTTAAGAAATTTATTCAATAATAAACCTGTTGAAATACTAAATCCACCTACACTATAAAGCATATAAATGTAATGCCTTAGCATTAAGTTTGAAATTAAATCTATCTTAAAATACATCATGTTAATCAAGCAATAAATAATTTAAAAAATGTGAAAAATAAAATGGAATATCTTAAACTTGTCTACGTATGAAATCATATGTATAAATTTAACTTTGCTTTAGGCTTACACATAATACATGTATTTGCCTATAAATTATGAAACATATAAAAATATAAATCATTAATTTATTCATTTTTAAAAATATAACAAATATAATATTAATAAAAATCTAATCATCTAGATTATTCTCAAGATTAGGAATACCGCTTCATGTACACCCAAGGGCATAGTGTATTTCACTCTTAATACTAGTGAGGGACATTCTTATTTTATTGTATCAATCCTACATCCCTTTAAGAAGACATCACATTATCTTATGATGTTTTCATGGAATATTAAACCTTGAAATATGAGTAAGTTTGAAATTCTAATATTTTAAAATATGACTAAGTCTAATATTTTAAGATCTTGATATATGGCTAAGTTTGAAATATGATAGGTTTTTCCAAATTATAAAATTTGCATCATAAAACTAATAGGTTTTAAACTACTCTCAATCATCTGAGAAAATAAATATAAAATATAAATTAAAGTATAACTTTTATTATACTTAAATTTTTATTTTATATTTATACTAGTAATAACTAAGGTGCTATATACAATAATAATGAACACCAATCACCACTTATTTGGAATGTCTTACACCTCAACTAATGTGTATCTAATAAATTAGGTTTTCATATCTCTCTATAGGTATAAATCAAGGCATAATAATATATAACATGTCATATTTATACACATTTAAAATACAGTGTGTAAGGAAAACAATAATCACTCCAATCAACTGATGTTTCACTACAACTATCCCATTTAACCTCTAGTAAAATCTATGACCTTATTCCATCTACTATGCAACCAACCAAAAATTATTTATTTATTTTTATTTTTTACTTCCATAAACAAGGTAAAAGTATCAAAAGCATAAATTGAGTATCCATAAAAATATCTTATTACATTTATAAAAATAATGGAAGGTACTGCATATGATAGGGAATACAACCAAAAAGTCAAAAAAAATTATCAAGTATTCATTTGAAAATTACTATGAGTCTTAAGGAGTCATTTCAACTTATTTGGAGCATTTAACACCTATAAATGGAAAATAAAATACCATATATCTTGGTGTACACCTAAACATGAAATAATCACACAAAAAGGGTATTTATTCAATCCTAAATGACAAAATGAAGACCTCATACACCTCTAAAAGGCCACATATTCAAGTTATTCTCATTTAAACACATAATATAAGATAAATTTACCACCAATTTGTATGGCATAGTAGCAAATGAAACCATTGAAATGCTAAGGAAGAAAATACACATGCATTTCAATGTTTAATAGTTTAATCAATGTTTTTGTTTCCCCATATCATCTGAGTAATTTATATAAATCATTGCATATAAGATCAAAATGTTAATCAAAGTAAACCTATTTTAAAATAATATCGATAGGTAGTATTTCTTATCAAATATTACTCTCTACTACCAACTAATTAAATTTATATATAAATACATAACATGTAAAGTTTTGATTGACAAAAATAATCAATCGAGTTAAATAGGAAGCCAACATCAAAAATAAACACCCTTTAAACACATTCATTGTCTTAAAAATAATGGAATATTAAGAAACAAAATTTATTAGCCTCATAAAACTCCTTTATTAATGTCAAATATTCTTCTTCATGGTTGGTTTCTTCTTAATTTTTGTTCAAAATGAATTCATTACATGTCATCTTCCTTCCTTTTACATAATAAATGTGTTATATGAACAAAACATCAACTGGCATCTTAGGTTTGATAAGATACAACATTCACTACTGGTGAAATAAGTAAATGCTCAGGAGAGTACTGATTTATTTATCTCTTGTATACCACATTTAATTTATTATTTGACCTTTCTTCCTCTAAGATGGCATAGACAAAAAACCAAATCCCAAAAAGTTAACATATTTCATATAAAGTATTGAATACAATGTATGACACACCTTCAAGCCCATGTGTCTAAAAATAATCTTAAAATCCTCAAAAGTGATAATTAATTTAATATTTAAACATGCACATTTCACTCTACTAGTATGTTTCTTTCTTCCATTTGTAATTATTTTAAGTCATTTTTTATAATTTTAAAGTTGTTTTATTGAATTAATTATAATTTTACTTCATTAAAAATACCTAGATAATAATTGTTTGAGGATAAAAATAATATTTGATAAAATAATGGTAGTTTTAAATATATTTAGTGGTTATCTACTTTTATATTAAATAACTTCATGAAATTATCTTATATCTTAAGACAAGTGCAGTGAAAATAAAAACACAGAGGAATTGATATTATATCACTAACACAAATGTAATTTGAAGATGAGAAATATTCAAAATAAATTATCCCTTAAAAACCAATATTAACATGATTATTTAATTTTTTCAATTCTCGTTTTTATTAGATCTTAGTACTTACTAGATATTTTATGTCCTAAAAAAAAACCAACATCAATGTCTATAATGCTATTTGAATATGTCAATAAGAATGATTTTCAAAACACATATGTAAAGGTGGTGATAAAAAAAATATTGATACCAAATTATTCATGTTTATATATAACTCAATGTACTATTCCCTTGATATTAATAAAACTATAAAAAAATCATAGTTAACTAAAGACTAAAAACCCAATACAAAAATATTGCTAACACCTCATGCTAGTACAATGAAAACTATAGGATAATAGTGAATAATGGTAATGTGATTGGACTACCAAGACCCACAGGTCATAAAATGAATTCCATTATTACAATATGTTAAGATCATCCAAGGATAAATTAACTCATTGTGAGGGATATTAAACTCAACAATTGTAAAAATTTCATGATGTCTTAATAAAATTAAAATAGTAAGTTATATATTTTAGTTCAAGAAAGTATTTGTCATTGAATAAGGTAAACTATTTTTTTCAAAATTTTATTAAAGATAATATACTAATTGATATATATATATATATATATATATTAATAAATTTATGATATGCATATTACTAATAGTAAAAAGGAGTTGAGATATATATTTGGTAATATTAATTTTTTAGGATTATTTATTTTAGGATTTTAAAATATAGTAACACATGAATTTTATGTTAAAACAATATGCAAAATTGAAATTTATAGTAGAACACAATCACATTTTTAAGGAGATCAATAAAGTGGTCATCATTACACCAGTGCTAAAAAATCTAAAATATGAGTTAAATTAATTTTTTAAATATTCTTTTTCTAGAATTAAATTATTTTTATGATGATGTAAAATTACCTGAAGAGGATGAATGAAATATAACATTAATAACATATAAATTTAAATATTTAGAGTTACAGTATTACCCTATTGAAAATAAACTTTTACCATGGTGAAATTGGTTAAAATGTTTAAGACTTAAATCTTAAAATCCATGTTCAATTTATTGTTCCAATTACAGGGTCAAAGGTTTATTATATAAAAAAGAATGGGAGAAAAGAGAGTAAAATGGGTCTCTATCATTTAATAATTTTATTTTTAAATTAATACATCAAACATAGTTTTAGGGCAAGGAATATGTTAAATTATTGCATAGGGAAAATTTGTGAAGAAACCAAAGGAATAAGCATTAGATTTTAGTACCAACACATGATTTTCACTAATCAAATTGAGGATATTAAATTTTTGTGGTAGAAAATTATCATCCAATATATTCTCCAAGGCACTATCTGTAATAATTTAATTTATTCTCAGTGAATGGATTTTAAATTAAAATCAACACAATACTTAATTTTTAATGGAATATTGTACATGAGTAACTATGAATGATTATATATTACACACTTGAATAAATTAGAATAATAATTATTTATTCAACATATTTAAAAAATATTGGAAGGTAATAATTCATCAGAGAAAACCATAACACACAAGATTATTAGAGCATTATATTACTATCTTACATTTTCAAATTTTCCCACAATCATGCGAAGACATGTCTTGCATATCATATATCATTTGGAAGATAAAATTATGCCATCATTCCCATCCAAAAAAATAATATAAAGGGAACCATTTACATAATGGAGAATACAATTTGTGGGAGTAATAAATCATAATTCATCACTCAATCATAAAATATTCCTAGAAACCATAAGTTATTATATGATATGGATTAAATTTTAATGAACAAAACATAACACAATATAGGAGGTTATATGGATGATAAAATTGTTAAAATATTTAGTGTTCCTATGTATCCATTATTTAAAAATGGAATTATCTTTAAATAAGCATAATTCACCTAATGGACATATGACCACATCATAATATTGATGTTTTAATATAATAATAGGTACAAGGAAATGAGGTAATAAGAAACAAAAAATAAGAACTTGATCGATGTGATAAATTAAATCATAGTGGATGACACACAATATTAAAATATACCTTATGGTTGTATATGAAAAGATTAAATATTAATTGAATAGATTTCCATACATGATATTATATAACATAGAGATAATTATTCAAGTCAATTTACTTCTCATTATATATCAATTCCTAAGAGAATATGAATAAAAATTAGAGAAAGTACATGATAAGTTAGAAAATATCCTTAAAATAATAGAATTAAGAGAAATATTTTTATAATATTAGTATAAATCATAATGTTATAAATATATGGTTTGATAATAGAGACACAAATAAACCTTTGATATGGTTTGCTAATGTGGATAAATCCCATGATATTTAAGAACCACTGAGCATATTTCAACCCCTATGGTTAAGCACATATAATATTTCAACCCCTATGGTTAGGCACACATAATATTTTAAATATTAGTGGGGAAAATAAAACCATTTCATATACCTTATAAATATGGAGTTTATTTTTTCCATTTAAGGAAAGGAACCCAAAACATTATTTTAAGGCTACTCAATTTGAACACCTATAACTTCATTTTAATAATTATTATTTTTTTCTTATGTGCTTTTTTCAATATGTATTTTTTCATACGTTCTATTTTATATTAGTTTGGTTTTGTAATTTATGTCTTCTCTCAATAAATGTTTTTTCTCTCCACAATTAATTACACTAACTTATCCTTTCTAAAATCAATTTATATTCCACTTTAGATGATGAATTAAAAAACTCACAAACAATATTTTTATGTAATTTATTATAAATAAGAATTAAAGTTTAAGAATTTTATTTGGAAATTATCAAAATTAAGCAAAATAAAATGTGTCAATATTTAGTAATTGTTATGAAAAGTCATTTATTCTTTAAAATATCATATATAAAATAACAAGTTAAGTAGTTAAATTAAGTAAGGAAAATATAAAGGCTATGTTTAATCTATGTTTACCAAAGTGATTAAAAACACATTGAAAGGATATATTACAATATTATTTGCAATAATATATGAAGAGATGACTATTTTAAACTCTAAAAAGGTTATTAAAACCTAATAGAAATATAAAAATTTATATAATTAATCAATGGTATCTCCATTAAGGTTATGAACACTTGGATAGGTGGATACACACACACACACACACACACACACACACACACACACACACACACACACACACACACACACACACACACACACACACACACACACACACACACACACACACACACACACACACACACACACACACACACACACACACACACACACAACTATAATACTTGGGATAGCAATTATGCCTATAACCCAAGATAAAAGGTCTTTTAATATAGATTAAAAATCAACATAAATGTCCTTAATAGATTCATCTATCAAATGATACCCTTTCAAAGAATAATTTTGAAATAAAAGATACCTACTTTATAAAAATATTCCTTATTCATTGGTTATTTGATTCATTATAATTTAAATGTAAAATTATAAATTATATGTTGTAAAAATATTTAGGAATATTTCCTATATGACTCACCATTTGCTGGCACTAACGAACACAACTATTATTTCCAATAACTTGGACTGCCAATTTTGAGCCTTAAAAATAATAATGATTATATTAGGTTTTAAAATATAAAATATAAATATAAAATCATTTTAAAGAAAATTATAAGACTTATTTAATTTAAATTTTGAGTTTCATTTTATAAAATCTTTGTGTTTCCTCAATAATTTAATAAAATATGGGGATTTATTAAAAATTTTAATTGTCTCAAATTTCTTTTTTAACTAGTAATTTAGATTTTATTTGATTGGGTTTGATGGATGTATATTTTTATTTTTTGAATTTGTATTTATCTTTTTGTTTATATCTTTACACTTAAATGAAAGTAGACATTCAAATGTATTTAGGTGATGTTTTTTTAGTACTCTATGAAATGGGATGAAATTAAATGGAAACCACATGGCTCATTATTCATAGAGATAAAATTTTCAACAATAAAAATAAAATTATGTTTTTCATAGTGGATGGATGTCAAACAATTTTTTACATCTAGTTAGCTCAAAATTTATGTTAATCACTTGATCAGATATTTGGTCTTTCCCTTTGTTCTCAAAAATCCATGAAGATGTCATGTATGTGTATTAACACATTAAACATATCATTTCCAATAATTTTATAATAGTAATTCATTTCATGTTATATTTTATTTACTTTGATTGATTGATATTGAATCAAGTGAAAATAAAGATTGCTAAAATGAAGTGGCTTGGATTTAACTATTTTAATGTATAAAGGTGGCCTAGCTTAAATCATCATTCAATTTGAAACTCTAATTTTGATTTAAGTATCCATTATTAAATTTCAAAATAAATGGAATTAAAGGAATAAGCTAAATTTTATATATAATCGTATAAAATTTCATGTCAAATCTCCATTTTGAAAACTATAATATGAAAAGTTATCACATTTTATATAAGGGAATTGAGATACACAATATTCATCCCACATGTGGTTCTAGACTAAATATAATTATTTTTATTATTTATTCAATAAATTCAAATACATATATGATTTTGATGAAGAGTAATAGAATAAATTTAATGTTAACATTTCATATTTACACAAGGTAATGGTGAAACTAGAAAAAATTCACTATAGAGAATTGACCAGATTATTATTTTTAATTGTGATGTAATTGATTGAAAGATTTTTTTACTGGGAGAGTTATTGAAAAATTCATTGGATTTTCCATTCATCAAATATTTTGGTTACCAAAATCTAACCTCATTTACTTAAAGGGATGGATTTATGATTGGTAGGTGAGACAAAAAAATGATGTCTTGAGGAAATAGAACTAAAAATCTAATTTGTGGAGAAATTAAAATATTTATCCTACTATGTGTGACTTTGTAAGGTTTATATTAAGGAGGGCACGGTATTTTCAAATATATTTATGAGGAGATAGATAAATCATATTGATGTAATTTATTATCTACTTGTTCATAACCTTATAAAGGAAAGAAACCCTATGAATTAGGGTGATTTTTTTTCATTCTATCTTCTTAAATTGTTGAAAGAATACAAGGGGGAAATCATATGGATTTGTATTAAATTTAATGTATATGTTTTACACTGCCATTCATTGTAAGTTTGGTCAGCCCTAAATATCCTTTGGATTTGAATCCTATTTAATTTATTTAGGTATTATATGTAATCATGCATCACTCTCATTATCCAAAAAAATGATAAAATAGAGGAGAGGACATAATACAATATGATTTTAGGGAATCCAAATTCTATAAATTAGATAATATAGGAAAAGAAAAAAATTATTTAAATTCATTTTGACACAAGGCCAATATCATATACAAGGACCAACCTCAACTAGAACATGATATTTTATTGGATGTAGAAGATAAACATGAATAAATTTTAAATGTTGTTTAGGATAGGAAACTTAGTCATTTTAAGATATTGAGAGAAATGGAGAGTCTAAGAATAAATGAAATTTAATATGTTTATGATGTTGAGGTTAATGATGAATTAGAAATATCTAGGACCAAAACTTATTAATATGTTGATATCATGCCATCTATTATTTAATCAATCTCTAAAATCGTTACCCATGTTTTAGATTATGGTAAAAGTAGGTTTTGAAGGGGCCCCGAAACCCTAGTACAAGGAAAGAAAGAAAGAGCATCCAAGACCATAGGCAAGGCCTAAAAACTACAACAAAGAAGTAGCAAAAATAGGTTTTTAATGGACCTAAAACCACCAGAAAGACAACCAGTCAAAACCCAGATTTAACAAAGATCTGGCTACACCAAAGGCAGAAGATTACAAAAAGAAACCATAGAACAAGACCAGTTTACATAACCAACAAGAGGAACCAGACTATTCATCTAGTTCCGATATCATTTTCATATTTTCTTTTCCTTTCACAATAGTATCCTGGGTAGTGGTTTCCGCCAGCACGGCTCCTTCTTGTGTAGCCTTCTTTCTTGAACTTTGTCTCATCCTTTTGCTAGGTCCCTCTAAGGCTTTGGTCTCCTCGTTAGCTCTTTTTCCAATATTGACAGCAGCAACACAAATATTGGATGTAACTTCCTCCATTTTTGTTCTGTTGTCCTTAATGAGTTCCCGAAGGTTATTCTCATAGGCTTTGAGCTTGACTGGGATATCTCTTATCTAATTTTCCATATTGTTAATTTTGTTCCATACAGCATTCAGAGTATCTTCCATAGTTTCCACTTTCCTTTTGAGATCCATGATCTCCCTACACGTCCAAAAATCAAGTTAGAAAGATGCCTCTACTTTGCAATTGACCCAAGTCATTGGTGTGTGTGTTTCATCATTCTATTTTTTCCCTCTCCATTCCTCAAAATTTTTATTGGGACTGTTCCTAGCTTCGTCAAAGGTATCCTCTCGACCCTTTTGATCCTGTTCTTTAATTCTAGTTTGAATTTCCATATCCATTTCTTGATTATCATCCTGAACTATAGTTTCCTTTTCATTTCTTGAATCAGGGTCCTCAACAGGGCCATCTTAGACAAATTCATCCTTCGACACTTTTTGATTTTCCTCCGTAGCTTCTGTTCTATTTGTAGAATCCTCCTCTGTGTTGACATTTTCTTTTTCATTCTTCTCAGGACATTCTTCATCCTCATTAGAGTTTGTATCCCAGCTTTCAGTTCCTTCTTCTTCCTCCATGTTTTCCTCCCTGGGTTTATCAATTCTCTCCCGTTCAGTATCTTCTTCTACATTTTGATTTTTAGCGCTAGGGAGCTTGATTTTGCCTTTCCCTTTTACACTTTCACTCTTTCTGTTCCCTGACTCCTTATTTTTTCCCTGGTTAGGGTGTTTTACCATTGCATTATTCTTGCAATAGCCTTCGATTAACAGAATAAGGCCTTCATGTAGGATAGGGTGCATTTCCTTTTTCCTATGAGAATATAAACTTTGGACCAAGGAGAAGTGAAGGTAAAAGGGAAAAGACAAACGTACCTTGTGCCTAAAATGGTTAAGGAAGACAAAGTGGAATTTGTGCACTCGCTTACTTCTTCTGTCCAGGATGAAGTACTCCCTTATACATCTTAAGACATCCCTCCATATCCCTTTAATCTGATCCAATTCATAGAAATCCCCATTCTTGACTAGCTTCTGCTCTTCCTCATCTGTCTTGGGGAACTTACAAAAGGCCTCATTCAAAATGCTTGTCTACTTGGAGAATTTAAGTACATCTATATGCAGCCCTATTACCTCTGCTATAAAATCCTTTGTTAGGTTCACTGTGATGCCATGCAAGGTGACCCTTTCATCAGTCCAATTTTTTAAAAAAGATATTGTGATATGCGGTTTTGACCCATGGAGCCTTTCCATATAGTTCACAACTTTTCCTTTCTGTAGAATTCTCTAGACTTCTTATTTCTCTTTCCATTCATCATAGCTCTTGGGTTCCTGCTTCCTGGGTTCTCCCTTCCTTTCACGAGCCATACTCGTTTTCTTTGAAACCCAGTCGCTATGGTCTTTACAGTGATCCCACCTGCTGCCAAATTGATTAGAAAGTTGGCTTTGTTTATGCATATTCAGGATCCGTTTCTCACTCTTGAGGGCCTTCATCTTTAATTATTGTTGTCCTTTCCCCATGATGCCACTCCTCCAACTCATTATATTTCTATTACACTCCAATTTTTCCTTCCTTTGCATGGGTTGCATCATGAAGAATGAGCGCCCTCAAATCCACATTATTTTCTAATGTTTCATGCCACCTCACTGTTTGACCTGTCCAGACTGCACAATTAGCTAGCCAATCTGCAACACCATTGGCTTCACGAAAGGTGTGGGTTATAGTCACTTCTTCAAATTTTTTAATTAATGTTTTCATCTCCATTACCTTAGCCTCTATGGTCCAAGACATAGTATTTTTATTGTTAAGAATATTTATGATATTCAATGAGTCCCCTTCATGCCACAATTTGGGATATCCCGAGTCCACAGCTATTTTGATGGTCTGAAGGGCAGCTGTAGCTTTAGTAATGTGGCAATTTGATTTACCAATGGGGATTACAACAGCATCAATTACCTTTCCCGTATGGTTTCTCAAAACTCCACCACAACCTACATTCCCTGGGTTCCCTTTGGCAGCACCATCAAATTTTCCTTTAATCCATCCTTGAGGAGGAACATTCCAAGTAACTCCTGATCTGGGATTATCAGGTTTACCTTTAGAATTATCTGTCCTTAAGGGGTTATCCACTTGGAGAGTTGAGCTTGGATTATTTTGTGATAAAAAATTCTCCTTTATAGCTCTAATGATGTTCTGTCTTACCACCCATCCAGGAAGTTCTTTATTTCTAAAGATTCAGTTATTTCTTTCCTTCCATATTCCCCACCAAATATGGGGAAGAGTAAGTTTCCATAAAAAAAGAACTTCAGGATTCTTGGAGGGGTAGTACCAGCTTTTGAGAGATAATTCCATGTTTTTGTGATGGATCCATGCAATGACCCATAAATTGAGGATCTCTTTCCAAACTAGCTGAGTGAAGGAACAATTCACGAACAAATGATCTCTATCTTCAAGGTCTTTCTTACAAAGAATACACCTGTTTACAATATTTATTCTGCATTTCTATAAATTATCCAAAGTCAATATTTTGTTTTGGAGAAGGGTCCAGAAAAAGAATTTGATTTTAGGGATGAGCCCCTTAATCTAGGCTCTCATCCATAATGGTTTGCTACCATTTCCCTTTGAGGTGAAGATGGAAGAAACTTTAAACTGTCTGCTTGGCTCATTGTGCTAAACAATTTTATCTTCATGGTTAGGATATAGTGATATAGCATTTAGGGATAATTGAATATCCTTGAGATCTTGATCATAGTCAGTGAGATTTACCCAAGAGTTGTTCTGCCAGTATTGGTTAACCATTATTCCCACTCTTTGCTTGCATCTATCTATAACATCTTTATCTTGGATTTCTTCTTGCAAAGGTTTTCCTCTTAACCAAATATCTTCCCAAAACTTCACCTTTTTATCATTGCCAACTTTCCATGAGCTTCCTTCTTCTAAAACATGTTTTGTCCCCTGGATTTCCCCCCATATGTTAGAAGGATGAGAAATGTCCGGAGTAGTAAAGAATTCAAGGAGTGAATTTGCCTTGAATAAGTACTTGTGCTTCCATATTTTACTCCATTCTTTATTTTATTGATAAACCCTCCACCCCTGTTTAGCTAAGAGGGCTATGTTCATACTTCTAATTTTCCTAATACCTAGTCCACCTTCCCTGACAGGTTTGCAGATGTTATCCCATGCTATAAGAGGCATTCTCCTTTTCTCCTCAGTACCTGACCAAAGAAAGTTTCTCTGGATTTTTTCAATGGCTTCAGCAAATTTAGTGCGGATTTTGAAAAGACTCAAAGCGTATGTAGGTATGCTTTGAGGACTTGCTTTGAGGAGTGTGAGCTTTCCACCTTGGCTTAGAAGACTTCCTTTCCATCCCACCAATTTCTTACTAAATTTGTTAATAAGTCCTTCCCAAAAAGCTTCAGGAGCTTTCAACCCAAAAGGGAGACCAAGGTAAGAGGAGGGAAAAGATCCTATGGAACATTCAAGGATTTTTGCTATTTTGTTCTATCTGTAATCTGGGGTATTAGTAAAGAATATTGTGATTTTGTTCCAATTAATCAGTTGTCTAGAGGTAGAGGAATATAGATTTATAGCTTCCTTTAGAGTTCTAGCTTCTCTGACTTCAGACTGTCCCATGAAAATAGTGTCATCCACAAATTGACAGTGGGAACATATTAAAGGATGCGAAGAGGGTTTTAGTCCCTTAAATAATCCTTTACAAACTAAGTCCCCTAGGTATCGCCCCATGCTATCAGCCATGATAATAAATAGAATAGGAGAGATAGGATCCCCCTATCTTAATCCCCTAGACGGATTGAAAAAATGAGACAAACTCCCATTTACCAACATAGCTATAGAAGTTATAGATATCAGTTGTTTGATAATATCAACCACTCTTTGTTCAAAGCTGAAAGAAATAAGGCTATTTGAAAGGAATAGCCAATCCACCGTCTCATATGCTTTAGCTATATCCACTTTCATTAGGAACCCCTCTTTGTTTGAGCTAGACAGTGAGTGAATATTCTCATGCACCATTAAACAGAGTTTAGGATTTGTCTACCTGGAATGAATCCATTTTGCTGATCAGCTATTATCGAAGGGATCACTTGAATTAATCTAGTCGTTAGAACTTTGGATATTATTTTATAGAAGGAGTTGCACAAGCTAATTGGTCTGAACTGATCAGGGCATTCAGCTCCAACCTTTTTTGGAATAAGGCACAGAAAAGTGGCATTAACTTCCTTCAGCATCTGTTTAGCTCCAAAAAACTCCTTCACTGCATTACTGACATCCTTGCCTATAAGTTTCCAGAGCTTTTAAAAAAAAAACATGGGGAAACCATCTGGTCCATGTGCTTTGAAGATTTCCTCCTCCTTAGGTATAGAACATAACATATTATTCTGCTCCTTCGAGACTAATGGAGGAATTACACGTAGGATATTAGCCTGGCTTTTCAAGTTGATGTCTCTATCAGCCTTCATCAGGGAAGAGAAAAATGAGATCATTTCCTCCTTTATTTCCTTTTCCTCTGTTATCTTCTGATCTCCTTTTTTCAAGTGATGAATATGTGTTTTCACTTTGTGTTTCAAAGTGGAAAGATGGAAAAACTTTGTATTTTTATCTCCTTCTTTCAACCATTACACCCTAGATCTTTGTCTCCAATAGGTTTCTTCCTTAGTTATAATGTCTTGATATTGAACCAATTGTTCACTTTCTTCTCTATGGGATTCTAGGGTATATCCATTTTGCTGATTTTTTTCCTGAATTCTACTGATATCCTCCTTGATGGTCTTCTTTTTCTCAAAAATATTTCCAAAACTATCCTTATTCCATTTCTTAACTTCCTTTTTAACATTTTTAAGTTTGGAGGCAACTCTGAAGAGAGCTGTTCCCTCAATAGGTATATTCCACCACTCTTTTATTTTGCTTTCAAACTGTGGGTGCTGCATCCACATCTTTTCAAATCTGAACGGATGATTCTTTTTTTGGTTCAATTTGACCACTGTAAGGATAAGAGGGAAATGATCTGAGCCTATTCTATGGCATGCTTCCAACTTACAAGTATAGTCTTCTATCCAGTCTGGGGAAATGAGAGCCCTATCAAGCTTGGCCTATATACATTCATTATCAAGTATCTTATTGCTCCAGGTATACTGAATTCCTTGCATCTCCACATCCATTAAACCTTCTTTACTTATAAACTCCATGAGATCAAATCTCCCTTCCATTTGAATAGTGTTACCACCCATTTTCTCATAATCATAGAGAGGAACATTAAAATCTCCCATTATAATCCATTGCCCACAATAATCTTTACTTCTGAGTTTTGATAAAGTTTCCCATACCTTTTTCCTTTCAGTCCTAGCATTGGGAGCATAGATATTTACAACATACCATCTTTCCTTTTGGTCTACACTAGTTATATTAACAGCCAAAAAATTTTTACTTTCAATCAAAATAGAACCAGAATATTGATTTTTTTTCCATAGCATCATGGTTCCTCCTGAAGCACCTTCAGAACTACTGGCCTTAATGGTATAATTTTTAAAGTCTTTGATCTCTTCTGCTTTCTCTTTACTCATTTTGGTTTCTTGAAGCAGGAGGTCTGGCTTTTGCTCTCTGACAAAATTCCTAACTAAATCTACTTTATATATGTTATTTAGCCCCCTAATATTCCAACTAAGAATTCTCATGTGTTTTTATTGTTTAGGAGACATTGCTATAGGGTTACCTGCTTTCCATCTACTATATTGTGCTTACTTTCCATCTCTCTATTCTTCTTTGCAGATTTTTTCCCAGGTTTATCTGAATATCCTACATCTGGTTTTAATTTGACTTGCATTTCAAATCCTTTTCCTTCTTTACTCCTAAGAGGACTATTTACTTTCAGACCACCATTCCTCATCATCATGTGATTATTATTGTTCTTTTTCTCTCCTTTTATCTTTTGGCTTTTTGATTTTTTTCCAAACTCTTTCTTTTCTTCTGCCATTAAGGCCTCTTTCGCTGGAGTGTTATTTTCAACCTTTACTACCTCCTGCTTTTCCCCCATCTGAACTTCACACAAATCTCCCTCTCCTTCTTCTATGTTGTTCCCCCCTTCAGGTAATACTTCTCCTTCCTCTAATCCTTCATTATCCTTTACCTTAGAAAATTGATTTTCTAAACTTTGGGTGTTCTGGTTTAGGAAATTAGCTCCTTCTTCTGTTAGAAGATCTGGTTTTTTATCCTCTGATCCCTTCCCCTCCTCTTCCATCAGGGGACTAAATTTTTTTAATAGGGGCTCTATTGATCCTAATAAATTTAGGTCACCCTCTTATTTTATTGCAAATATTTTATCCTTATCTGTGTGTTGGTCAGCCGAGGCTTCTTGAATCTTCCCTATCTTTCGATAGTCTTCTTTTACCTTCCATATTTTCTTTTGCTGGATCTTTATATTTTTCCCTTCCTAAAAATTTCTTGAAAGGGATCTACCCCTGTTGGGACAATTCTTAACCCAATGCCCCTATTTCTTGCATGCATAGCAAGAATTTGGAAAATCTTTAAAGACAATCTCTTGGGTTTTCTTACCAAGCTTAGAGATTAGTTCCACTTTTTTGGGGAGATGGTTCAGGTCTGCCACTTTAACATAAATTCTAGTGCTTTGGAGTTTAGTTCTTGAAGCTGTGGCATTATCCACAGCCACTAACTCACCAAATGAAATAGAAATTCCATTGAAAATGTCCTCATGCCAGAATTCTAATGGAAGCCTAGGTAGTCTAGCCCATATAGGGGTAGTTAAGAAGAATGAGTCTAATAAATCCATTTTTGGTTCCCATTTCTTGATTTTAAGAGTGCTTTTTCCAAAGGACCAAGGTCCTTCACTCATAATATTATTCAAATCTTATTTACAGTTAAAGATAAAAGAGAAAAAACCATTCACCATTGGTGCAATGTCTACTTCTCCGCATATAGCCCATTTCTTTCTGATCATAGATCTGAGTGAATCTATATTTGGTCTAGCTCCTAGAAACTTTCCAACTAGGGTGAGATCCATTGATGATACAGAGAAATCAAGTAGAGGGTCTAGGATGAAAATTTGAAACTCACCTTTCTCCTAGCATGATTTAGACGTCATCAGTGGGAAAAGGGATTTCCCTGTCGGTTTTTTCCCAAACAATGATGACCAGGTCCATTGTTCAAGGGCCCCTATCTATCTTTTAGAGTTCTTTTCCTTTTTATGTTTGTATTTATCTTTCGCTTTCTTCGTGAATTTTTCTAACACACTTTTCGATGGTTACCCATGTTTTATGTGCTATAAAACTACCATTATTTATAGTACCCAATTTATTATTTTATGAAATAGGCCTAAGTGTCAAGTGGTTTGCTAAAATAAGTCATTTATGTGATTATTGGTGTTTTTCCCCATGCTCCATTTTTTATAACCCATGTTATTTCTCCAAGTCAAGTTGATACACCTTTTTTTTAATAGTCCAAGTAAAAAAGTACCATTTTTTTCCTCATTAATATAGTTGGTGTTATCAATCAAATTTTCACCCTTTGAAATGTATTTTAACCCTTAAAATTTTTATCTAACATGGAAACATGTCAAGGTTGTGGGTACTCTACTGGAGAGGTAAATATCTAGGTTAAAGGGCTAGCTCCCCTTGATGAATCACTTAGGCTCAAACGCTAATATAACACTTGATAGGAAAATGAAGAGAAACCTATTATAATGGGGCTAATGCAACACATATGCTATAACACTACCAAGTAGATGAAAATTCAGTCCAAACATGAGACTAACCTGCAATAAACACTTTACCAAATCGGCCTCTCTACATCAATACTTCTCATGAAGGTTTTAATGAGTGCTTGAGATAGGTGAACTAGTCAAGATTTCATTACATGAAACTATTTAAAATAATACTCAATAAACACTTAAATCTCACTTACACACTTCAAAATACCTAAAAAAAGGATTCCAAAATGAACATAAATGCAAGAAAGGATAAACATGCCAAGGAAGTAAGACTATCACTTAGAAATATCAATTAGTCAAGCATACATATTTAAACCAATCAATGAATGAGGCTAAACCAAATTATTATCATATATAATATTATAAAAATGGGCATGGATTTTCCATACCTAGGTAGAGGATACAAACTTGGCATATCAGGGTTGAATATATAGATAAAGAGAGAGGAGATGGGAGAACAGTGTAGGGAGAGATAAAGAGAGATATGATATGTGTGTCATGAGTTAAAATCAATAATATAGGTATTAAAATACTCCATTGTGTTTTTAAGTACAATTTTTAGTCTCCTAAACATTCTTTCTAATCCAATTGGCATATTTGTTTTAAACCTTGCTTGACGTCTTGCCTTGCTCTTCAAAACTACACATTTCCTTGGCTTGTGATAGGACAAATGTAATTATTAAACATTATATAAATTTAAATGACATTAAATTTATACTCTTGAAAAATTTCATTAGGTTTATAATCTCTCCAACTAACATCTCAATGGAAATCCTCATCCATCTCCTTAAGTTTCTTGAAACCACTTCATCTCACTAGGCAAAACATGCTTACAAGTGTCAAAAATTTAATTCATATTATAAAATGCATATATCTCCATGTAAGGTATATACAAATCATATAAAAATTAAAAAATACTCACATAGAGTCATAAAACTCTCCGCAAGACTCCATTTTACATTAAAAGCTATCACTAGGCCTCTTTGGTTTGTAATCCTAAAAATGTTTAAACCTCATTATGTAGGATAATGTACAAAGGTATTTGATAAAATAATATTATATTTGATGTTCAAGTATGGATTTAGATCTCCATGTCATGTTTTAGGTCCTTATAGTGAGTGTAAGTGCCTTTTTCTATTGTTTTCTTCTCCTAATTAGGCCTCAATTATGCCTCCTTCAGTCTAAATATATCCCACACATGTGAAACCTCCCAAAAGCATGTGATTAAATATACCTATCCTTTCACTAACCTCCATTACAAAATTGAGGTTCTACAACCCTGTGAAGTGTGAGAAACATGAAATGGTTTTAAAACCTACTCTCATTTTGAGGCTATTAAAGATTGCCTCAAAAAATAAGCTTTGGTTGATCAATTCCAAGATGTCCCATATGAATTTTAAGGCCATAATAGGTGTACCACATCCCAAATTACCTCTCCCAATAGTTTTTATGTTCTTAATTTCTCAAAACCCTATAAAACACCTTAAAATTTTTTAAAATAATGTATTTAATGTAGTCCATACAACTACAAGTAGATACAAGGTACACATTGGTAACCTAATTAGAGTCCTCATAAATATATCAGAGTGTTAAATATTAACTAAGGTCATTTAGTGCACATTAGGATCTCATCTCTCTTAACCGATCATTACTAGGGTTGTAGGAGGGTTTAGAGTGGCTTAGGTTCTTAATGATTGTTCATAAAACCTAGGGACTTAAATCCTCAGGCAATGCCAAAAGTTTCTATTGGAAAACTATCCTTGAATTTTCCTAGGTACTCATATTCCCATGCATCATGTTCGTATGTTACTTAGTGCAATAATTTTACTCTTGGTCTACAAATGACCATTGGAAAGGGGTTTATATTCTTAGTCTTTTCTCATGAAGGTTATGGGTTCAATCCAACAAAAAATAACACAATAGTACAATGTAGATACCTCATTAATTCCTTTGAAATTAATCTATATCCATGCATATGTTTATGATCATACCAATTCAGTGAAAGTATAGCTTTTGACTATAGTCCTTCCATGAGGGAAACTCGAGTTGGTATCAAAATTCAAATTGTACTTTTATTATCCTCCCTTATTTGTGAATTGTTTTAGAGGTTATATTATTTATTAATGAAATTACAAAAATATTAAAACAATCACTTCACTCTCAATCTATCACATTTCTCACAACTGCTCTTTAGGTATGCCTATGTGAGTTAGGCTATCTAGGCCTATACAAAGATCATCTTTGATTTTACCTCTATTTTTGGGTATGAGTACTTATGGTTTATTTAGTGATATCATATAATTATTTTCATGAATTTATACTTCATACAAACCTCCCATCCTCATTCTAAACAATCAACTCTCATCCAGTCAGGTAGGCAAGCCTATGTATGGTCTTACTGATTAACTATCTAGGGGTTTGAAATGAGTCTTATTTAGTAAAGTTTGTTTAACATAATTTAGGTCTATATAGCTTACAATGACATTTTTAACTAATTTTATCATAAAAAATATATTCTAATTCTCATTTTGTATGTGTTTTGCCTTCTCTTTAGGCTTGAAACTAGTCTAATCCTTTTAATAAACCTATAGGTGATCACTAGGATGGTCTAAATGCATCATGTGTTTTAGGAATTCCATAAAAGAAATTTAACATTGCATGACTTTGTTATATTATTGAGATTTTATAACCCTTTGAAGTTTCCCAAAATCCTTCACTTTATATATTTTATCTTTCAATAATGTAGGCATATTATCCTTATATGGATGAGTCGACTATAGGTGTCAATGGACTATATATAATGAATAGAGAGTCCTTAATAGTTACTAAGATAGTTAAATGATCTTATCACTATATTGTAAGTTTATAAACTTCTTTTTATACCTTAAATAACTCATTAAGTACTCACATCTCCAAAACATACCCACTCTATCTCATGTCATACCTATAGGTGAATAGGTTGGCCTATGGGTACATATTGGGTGTCTTGAGCACATTTTGAAAATATACCTTCACTCTATAAACATTATAAGTTTATAGATTGTTGAGAAATATTGAGACATATTCAAATACCTTTACCTTATCTTCTTACCAATTCACTTGTTTCGCTAAATTTTGTCTATTTCAAGTCTAAAGAAAAATAGAAAAAAATGATAAGGACAAGTGATTAGATTAAACCAAGATTAGTTTGAACAATGTATTTAGACATTGTGAGTACTCCTCTTTGGCTGGGGAGGACTACTGGAAGTAAGAAAACACTACCACAAAATTTTTGTTAGTAGATAAATGAGTGGGCTTCCAAGCTATGTGCTTGTTCTAGGAATTGTGAAACTTCATTAGAGATCATAGTCCACTTTTGAGAGACAATAGACTAATAAATAAATAAAAGAGAGGTAAAAAGAGAGTGAGAGAAATAATGTTCCCATTATTTGCAACCTAAGTGTAGCAGAGAGTGATAGGGTGCAAGTGGTGTATTTTGTTTATATTTTAGAAGTTATTTGGGTAGGTTTTAGAAAGGTTAGGGAATCCATAGTCACAAATATTGGTGGGGAAGTGATCAATATTTATTATGCTATTAAGTTTGGTGGTGAAAGTGAATGATTTTGGTTAGGCTATTGAGGTCGGTAGGGGAGATAATTTCCTAGGAGCTTACAAAAGGCCTTTTTGGGTCTAAGAGGTTAGGGAGTGTTATGAGAGAGAGAGACTATGATTTGGGTAGATTTGGTTAGTGTTCTGGTGTGTCACGTCAAGGGAAAACAAGTAGGGAAGCTTTGTAATTCCCTCATAGGGGTTCAATCATGAATGTATAAATTAATGCATAGTAGATATGAAATGATAGAAAAATAAATGCTTAAAAGACCTATAGAATAATTGATGCACTTAGTTATAGTGGTGAATTAATGATAAGTTCTAGATTGATGGTCCTTATCAGGCAGTCTAAACCAATGGCCTAAATAGAGAGAACAAGTCAGTGTTATTAGTCGTTAAAATCTTGGTTGCTAATCGTGATTGACTTATACAATATAACAATAAGCCAAGATGTTGAAATTTGAATATCAAGAGCTTGAATGCAAGTAAGAATGAGTTTTATTGATTTTTTTCTAACCTAAACTTTAGGTTGGAGTTTGGCTTATATCACCAATATTAGCAATGCCATCGATGTTAACCATGGATTGACTGATGTCAATGGCTTTAAAATAGATAAAGATTACTATTTTTGGCTTATTTTCTATTACTCTTCATTCAAAGTGTGGCATCCATTAATAAATGGTAAAAATAAGAGGTTATGAAGGAGGTAGTTGATTATGAATTTAGTTTTGAAGTGAGAATAAGTCTTGGGTAGTTAGGATGAGGGGACTAGGTCTTGAGGTGATTCATCAGGTGAGAATTAGTCATAAGGCAAAGAGGCCAAGTAAGGTGGCAAAAGGGGTTTTAAATTAACTTAATCAACTATTTTAAATTAATTGAATGTGTGAGGGGTAAAATCATGGGTTAGGGAGGCTAATTATTATTACTGAAAAATGGGCTAAAATGGGTTTTGACACAAGGACTTAAACATGTGTTTGTGACATAATTTTGGTGTCTACACTTACCCCTTTTTGTCTTTTAATTTGTACTAACAAGTTATCAAGATATAAATAGGAGGTATATTCTTCAAGTATTGGATAAGGTGTCCCCCTCAAAATGGGAATCAATAGAGGAGAAATCAGAATTGGGTACCAGTTTGATAAAAAGTTAATTGGGTGAGTGGTGGAGAATTGAGTATCACTTCATGTGCATAGACTACTATGAAATATAGTCAATAAAGTCAATAATAGGAAATGTTGAGGAGGAATCAAATAGAAATGACTAAATAATAGCTTGTAAGTGATAGTTGATAGGTCAAAGCAATCGAAGTTATAGCTCCAATGGTCAATGTGTCTTAGGTATCTGAGGTAGGAAGTTCCCCTAGGAAACATAAAAGGGTTGAAGGTGACAAGATGAGCTTGGTTACCATCTAAAACACCTAATATACATCCATGTGCATATTATCCAACTATAGTTGAATAGCATATGTTGTCAAGATAAGCAATGCAACGTTAGTGTAAAAGGGTCAATGAGTGAGGATATATTCATGATGTCTAAGTAAAGTCATTGTGGGTGAAGATTTAAGTGATTTACAAAGGTGTTTATCATAGTTGGGGAGTTATGTGTGATCTCTAGTTTGGTGGTCATGGTCAAGGAGATATACTTGATCTTCAAATTACCCTAGAGTATGGGTAAAGTCTAAAAAGTTAGGGTTGATTTTTAGGGAAAACATTTTTGTAATGGTACCAATGTTAGTGATATTGTTGATATCAATAATAAATAGTGCCAATGTTAGAAAATTAGGTCAAAGTTGTTGATGTTAGTAGGCATAAACATTGATGTTGATGGATTAGGTCAAGCATGCCGATGTTGGTGGCTGACCAAACCAGACAAAAGTGGGTTCAGTGACTAACCAAACTCATTTACAACTTGTGATTAGAGAAACAATAGAGTTATTAGAGAGATTGAGATGGAATATCAAGCAGGGGACCTAATAAGAGGTGTGCCACCATAAGATCTAGTTGTGCCAGCTTGGAGGAGACAAAGAGATGAGGTAAGATCCTCTGCTAGTTTTGTTGAAACTTGATTTGGTTACTTGGAGTTTTTAAGATAATTTAGTAGTGGGGGATAGAAAATGTTAATAGATGAGTAGGAAATAGGGTAGGGTAGTTTTAGGATAATTTGAGGGGAATTTACGGTAGTTTTTAGGTTAAAATTATAATTTTGGGGATGGGTCATTTATCCTTAGGGCTAAACTAAATGCTGATGTTGACCAATATGACACCAAGGTTGGTAAGTGTCTACCAATTTTAGTTGATACTTATGCCTAAAAAGCATTGATGTCAACATTAAAGTTGATGTTAGTGACTATAAATGATGAGAAAAATAATAAAAAGGGTTAGGTTGGATCCCTGATGGAAGTAGTCAACTAGCCTAATGGTTGAGCTAGCCTCAGAAGACATTATGTTGACTAAGTGTTGCCTATATAGCCCAGTTTAGGGCGTTAGGCCAATGTATTTCTCTCAGAACCTAGGGAAAAATATTGAAGATATGGTTCAAAAGGAGAGGTTGAGATAGGTTAGAGGACCTAGGGATTTGAGGGGTAGGTATACAAGTCATGAATCCTAGAGTTATGATAGGCAATGGGCCTATGGTTGAGAGAGAGAGAGAGGTAGTGAAGCCTAGGGTAGAGAGGGGAGAATAGGGTAGATAGTTAGGTGGGTATATGGATGAGTTATCCTCAAAAAACCCTATCTCTACTGAGTGATACCTACATAGATTGGTTTAGGGCCTCAGACCAATGTATTTTTCTTAAAGAGAAGGGGAAAAGGTAGTGGTATGTTATATTAGAAAGTACATGACTTGAGTTGTGTATATATGGATGCAAGTGAGGATGGAGTTAACATTATAGGAGTTCCTACTGAGGGTTCTAACATTGATGAGGAGGGATGTCACACTAGATGAGTTGGCCATATGGACATTTTGGGGATAGGAGGAGTGCAACAATATTGTTGAGTCACCTAAGATGTGAACCTTATGATAGAATTTATTGAGAGGTGGAATCACACCACCAACACCTTGCATCTGTCAATCAAAGAGTTGATAGTGACCTAGGAGGATGTCTATAGGATTTTATAGATGCCACTCTAGGGTGAGGAGCTCTTCACATACTTGAGAGAGGAGCATGATATCCACATGGTGGTATTGTATGGTGATTATGTTAATGAGGTGGCTTATCATTCAACAAGTTTTACCTATGAGCTAGTATATATGTCTGATGAGGAGTAACATTGACTGAGCATCCTGATGATTATAGAGATCATAGTGTATGCATTACTATATGCAGATGGTGGTAGATTTTTTATTACATTGATAGGTGTGCTTGCGTAGATGATTGATCAATAGACTATATTTTACATGGGGTCCAATGTTTTTGTCATAGTAATATAGTGAGTTGTGAGGTTTTAGACTATAATGATGATACAGTTTATGTGTCAGCCATCTACTACACTATTAGGAATATGAGAACATCATGGTGACATCACCATTGGGGTTACCTACCATGATTCTAGCTAGATTCAAGGTTGGTTTTAGATCATAGAGAGAGAGGGCAAGGCACAAACTCAAGTGGATGGTGTAGCACATGACATTACCTATTATAGGCCCATGATTGAGGGTTTGATCCCTATGGATATTTTGTGGAGACCCTACCTAATGTACCCCATATTTAGAGGATAGGAACAATAGTTGGTTAGATTGTAGAGTTCACTTTGGATTAGGGGGAAATGAGTTGATGAGTTGGATATGGTACCCATGGCATGGGTCAGGAGGTAGTTTGGTCTACTATAGGATATTCTACCTACCTTCCCTCGATATAATAGGGATGACATAGAGGCACCCTTACCATTACCCTAGGAGATAGATGGACCAGATTTTGAGGAACTACCAGTAGGGTCAGGTGTTAGAGATATAGGGTGCACAATGGCATATATAGCTTAGTGGGTAGGTTTACATCCTATAGTGGAGGTCAGGAATCCACCACCAAATTTATATGGGTTCGTGAGAGACAGGGATGCATCCATACATGCATGAGATGCAGTAGTATAGGTCAGAGATACAACATAGGCACATGTATTAGCTTTATAGGGGTAGGTGGTGATATTAAAAGGCTAAGTTGGGGCACTATAGGTCCAAGTTGTATCTTTATAGGGCTAGGTCATAGTGTATAGGGTGAGGTGACTATAGTGATAGTGGAGAGGGATATCCTAAAAACAATAGGTCAGGTTTCTCCTCCTCGTCCACCATAGGGACCAGCACAAGTTGGGGCATTAATAAGTGCTATGGGACCACCATAGAATATATTTTTAGTGAGATATACTACTACCCTAGATGATATTGCCTATTATGAGAGGGCCATGAGGGAGTTTCCATAGATTCAATGATATTTTGAGTTCATGGAACAAGAGAGATTCGTGTCATGTGCCATAACTTCTAACTTAGATAGACACAAATGGGATGAGAGTGGTGATGACACTACTTCATCATGACCACATGGAGAACCTCGATGACTTGGAGTGCTAGAGTTTTTGTTTTTGTCACATATGTTATATATATACCAATCTGTGAGCTTAAGATATGAGATGTATATTTTGAGAGAGATGATATTGTGATGATGTAGATTTGTTGTGATCGTGTATGTATATATATATATATATATATATATTTATATTTGTGTTTTTTTACATATTTTATATATAGACACACACACACACACACACACACACACACACACACACACACACACTCTAGTATGTGAGCTTAAGATGCAAGATGTATATTTTGAGAGAGATGACATTGTGATGATGTACATTTGTTGTTGGGATGTTTATTTATTGTGATTTTGAGATGCGTTTATTATAGTTATGATCATGTTGATGTTGATTATATAATATTATGTTATTTTTGATGTTAATGTTGATCATGTTAATTGAGTTAGAATAGCCTTTCCCATATATGTGATGGTATATTCATAGTTGGGGTTTTAGTTTTATCTTAGTATTTTTCCATATTTTGTGATGGTGTATGCTTAAAATGAATAGGTTGGTTATGTTATTTTATTTCATAATTTTTCCATATTGTGGTGTATGCATAAAATAAATTGAGTAGTTTCTAATAGTATTGGTAGTATGATGTTGTTTTTCATCTCAATAGAGAGATCAACATGTGATGTGGATGATAAAATAAAGAGGTAGAATAATCACGTACTAGAAAAGACCATAAATATAACATAAATAAGCTCAAGAAAATGAGCCTCTTTCATGCCTTATATCTTTAAACAAATATGTTTCTTAGATAAGTGTCATGTTACATTATGTTAAGGAGCTTCACAGTACCCTGAAAGAATATGAGAAAAAAGGGTAAAATGAGGGAAAATGTTTGCGTAGTATAACCCACAAAGTGGGGATGATATGCCCCTATTATGGGTGACCTGAGAGCTACTATAGTCAAGTCAATGACTTAA
The DNA here is from genome assembly GCA_037957365.1 of Torreya grandis. NCBI lineage: Eukaryota > Viridiplantae > Streptophyta > Pinopsida > Cupressales > Taxaceae > Torreya > Torreya grandis. Next base: position 1,689,369 of record JARHVA010001905.1, on the reverse strand, counting down.
GTCCTTTTTTGTGTAAGTTGATCAATATGAGAAGCCTAAAATGGGATTTTGTATGGGTTAAGGTCATATGAAGCTGATCAATATGAGAAGCTTTATTATTTATATTTCCCTTTGAGAACAAAAGCATGGCTTAGCCATCCTTCAATGAAGTGGTCTAAGAGTTTGTTTTTAATTTTAAATAGTTGTCCTTCGAGGGAGCAGTCCATTAATAATAGCAAAGAGATGTTATGTAGCTATCCTTCAAGGGATTAGTCTATGTTGAGAAGCATGACCTAAGATTTTATAACTTGTCATATATCCTTTTTTTTGTTTTTTTTGTAGCTTTTATTCATGAACAATAATATAGAGGCTTAGGAGATTTCCACTTTGAGGTCAAGACCATACCACTATGTAATTTAACTAAGTGTATAGGATTAAGGGTGAAGGGGAATGGAAATGAATGTAATAGGGATGTTCAAGGGACAACCTCAAGTTAAATATGAGGCGAATTGATGCATGGTTAACAAAAGAATGGTTAGAGGTGTAAGAAATTAAAGGCTCAAGTTCTGGCCATCCTTTGAGAGAAGATAAGTGATAAGTTTTTGAGCCATACTTGTGAGTTATAATATAGGGTTCAAGCAAATTAGGAGCAAACATACACCATTTCCTTTTCTCCATGTTTGTCACATGTTAATTTTATTTTATTAGATGAGGTTTTTTTATAACCACATTTGATACACTCTTGATAAATTTGGAGGTGGTTGAGGGCTATGAGGCATTGCTCATCAAAAAATTCAAGTTGAGCCAAATGTTCTTGGTGAAATTCATTGCTAGTATGTCTTGTAGATAAATGCAAAGAGAAGGAATCTAAACCTCAAGAGGAAAAATAACCTCCATCCCATATACCAATGAAAAAGGTGTAGCACCCATAGGGGTTTGAATGCTAGTGTGGTAAGCCCATAGAGTAAAAAGAATGTGTGTGTGCCAATCCTTATCCATATCATTGAATTCCTTCATGAGAATTTTGGTGAATGTTTTGATATAAGCTTTTTCCTATCTATTTTGTTGTGGATAGTACAGTGATAAAAAGCTTAATTTGATTCTAGATGTATCACAAAGACTTTGGAAAGTCTTATTTTTGAAATATTTGTCATTATCTATAATAATTTTATGCATAACACCAAAATGATAGATGATGTGATGGTTGATGAAGTCAATAATTTTGTCAGCCTTAGTGGAGATGAGAGGGATGGCCTTGACATACTTGGTGAAGTATTCATTGGAAATAATGATATAACAATGATGGAGGGATGAATGAGGGTTAATATCCTTGATTATATCTAAGCCCTCTTAAGAGAAGGGCCAAAAGTCTTGGGTGACTTGTAATACATGAATTCAAATGTAATGGGGGTTATCATGTTTTTGACAATTGACACAATGTCAAATGTAATCAACATAGTCTTGATAGAGTGTGGGCCAATAATATCCATGTCAAAGGATACACTTGGAAACTATGTGACCATTAAAATGTCCACCATAACTCCCATCATGGACTTCCTTAATAGCGAATGAAGTCTCAATACTAGTGAGGCATCTAAGAAGAAGACCATCAAAACCTCACTTGCATAGAAGTCCCCCTAGCATAGTGTAATGAGCGGCACATTTTATGAAGGCATATCTTTTATTATTAGAGAGATCAGAAGGTATAATAGAGAAGGAAAGATAATCTATGAGTTGCTTGTACCATAAGTCATGTGGATTGGATGTGACATTTTTGATGAAGAGAATATTAGTTGATACATAAGAAGGCAATGTTAAGTGATGAATGGTGACATATATTCTTGAGGAAGAGGATGAAGAGGGTATATGTGAAGCAAGTGAAGCCATTGTGTCATCAATTTTTTTTATAGATTAAGGAATAATTTTTAAGAGATAAGAGTTAAATGATTCCAAGAGCATATCTACATGATGTTTATACCACTATATAACCTCATGTTTGCATAAGTAGGAACCATTAACCTAGTTAAACAATAGCTAATAATCACCAAAAATTTTATGAATTTGATACCCAAGAAAAGAGCTATTTGAAATCCTAAGATCAAAGCCTCATATTCAGCCATATTGTTAGTGCATTCAAAATCTAGTATAAATGACAAAGGTATAGGCTCACCATTTATAGGAATAAGAATTACCCCCACACCCCCACTATGTTGAAATTTATACCCATCAAAGAACATAATCATTTGATAAGATATTTCATTGGTGAAGAGCATTCTGATGGATTCATCAGGGAATTTGAGGTTTGAAGGTTGATTATTAGGTAAAGGGGCAACAACTAACTAGTTAGTGATTATTTTCCCCTTAATAGAATTTTTTTAATGAATTCTAAGTTAAATTCAAAAAGAACCATAATCCATCAAGATACACAGTGGTTGTGATATGCCTTGGAATGCTTGTATTTGAGGGGATTAGTATGGGTGACCACATAGGTTTTATGATCTAGGAGATAATGGTGAAGCTTGGAGGTGGAGAAGACCAATGTGAGGAATTCTTTTTAATATGGATATATAAAGTATCATAATTAATTAGTGTGTGATTTACGTATTAAATCATCTACTCTCGATGTTGGTCATCTTGATGTCCAATCATAACACCTAGAGAATGGTCTATTGTAGAGATGTATAGGTAGAAAGGCTGATTTTACTTAGGTGGAATAAGAAATGGTGGGTAAAGGAGATATTTATTGAGTACATCAAAAGCATCCTAGAAATCTATATTACAATGGAATGAGAAATCCTTTTTAAGGATATGGTGAAATGTTGGACAATGATCTGACAACTGGGAGATGAAGTAATGAATTGACAAAAAATTGCCTTGTAAGCTACAGAGTTGTTTTATAATAGTAGTTGTAGGCATCTCTAGGATTGTTCTAACCCTAGTAGGGTTAACCTCAATACCGTAGAGAGAAATGATAAAACCTAAGAGGTTATCAAAAATAACACTAAAGACACATTTATTTGGGTTTAGTCAAACATTATATTGGAGGAGATGAGTAAATATGGTTTTTAGAATCATCAAGTGGTCTAGGTGAAGTTTAGACTTGCTAAGTAAGTCATCCATGTAATCTTCCTTCATTTTGTGTAGGATATCATGGAAAATATAAGTCATAGCATATTCATATGTGGCACCAACATTCTTCATGCCAAAAGGCATGACCTAATAATAGAAAGTCCCCCTTGGGGTAATGAAATTTATCTTTTATAGATCTTTAGGAGCAACTAGGATTTGATTATATCTAGATAATCCATTCATAATTGATAACATCTCATGGCCAATTGTTAGATCAATAAGTTGGTTGATACATGGCAATGATAAGTCATCTTTTAGATAAGTAAGGTTTAAGTCATAGTAGTTGGTGTAAATATGAATTCCTCTAGTCACCTTCATGATAGAAACTATATTAGAAATCCATTATGGGTAGTCGATGGGTTGGATAAAGTTAAAAAAAAGGAGGTGTTGGTGATCTTCTTTTCAGAGAAGATAAATACAAGGATGCATCTTGTGAATCTTTTACTTTACAAGTTTGGCATCTTAATTGGTGATAGTGTTATGGGTGATGATAGAAGGGTCAATAACAAGCATGTCATTATAATACCAAGAGAAGGCTTTGCTATGCTTATTAAGAAATATGGCATAATTATCTTATTCAAATGAATCTAGAGATTTCCAATCTTGAGGATGTGAGGGTTTTCATGAGAGGGCATATTAATATCAATGGTTGATTCATTTAACATAGCTTGTGTTTCTGATGGGAGTGATCATTGGATATAGGAATCATCTACACCCATATATGTGAGAATTGTATCATCATCTTGACATTGGATAGTGTTAATAATGGGAGAGTCTTCATCAATTATTTTAAGATGAATGAGAGGAAGGAACCTTGTTTCCTTACCCTAGTGATAAGTGAGAGGCCACAAATGGATAGAATTTATTGAAATAAAAATAAAAATTAGGAGGTATAGATACCGTTAATTGGGTGGGTGATGGTGGAGAAGAAGGTGGAGAAGGAGACACTAGTTATTCAATAATTATTACATGACAGGTTTTAATGAGTTTAGTTAATTCATCATATCCCACTCCATACCTCTTTTTGGCATTTTCAATGGCTTGGCTAGTGGGATATTCAATAGGTGTATGGACACCTTGTTCATAAAGACCCAAACTAAATCCTTTCTAGGCATGCCTATAGAGATAGGTGTGAGATAATCTAGGGTTACTTAGGAGAGAGAAGTCACAATTAAATGGTTGTGGTGAAAAATATGGATTTCTAACAATGGGAGCTTGATCAATTCCCCCATATGTGAAATTGGTTTGAAGATTAGGGGGCCCATAAGCGATGACCATCCTAATGTGAGGATCATAAATTGGATGCATGTGAATATTTCCATACTATTACAAAGTATAGAACATGTAAATCATTAATAAATGATATTCATTGAGTGATAAATGTTGAAAATTCTCCTTTATGGGATCCTTGTCAGGAATTTGTGTTGTTGGTATTTGTGTAACTAAGGGATTAGAGATTGTGGAAGATTAATAATTATCATTAAAATAATATGATGTCTTTAATTAAATTAGAACATCATTGGGAATATAATTCATTTTTCATGTTTTAAACAGAGGTGGGTCAACATGTATAACATGTACTTGTCCATCATGCTTAAACCTGGCACAACAGTGAAAAGTTGAGGGTAAAAATGCCATAATATGTATCCAAGGTTACCCAAGTAGTATGTTATATTGTAACTCTCCCTCCATAACATATAATATCTTAATAATAGTGTGGGTACCTACATGGATATGTAAGACAATAGTGCCCACTGTAGTAGTTATAGTATCCTTAAAGGAGTAGAGTACCGCATTGATTTTAGACATTAAATTGTTGGGAAGGGATAAATATTTATATTATTGGGTGGAAATGATATTGATAATATCTCCCCCATTGATCATGACTCTCTTGACATGCATTTTATCAATATATGTGATAATAAAAAGGGAAAAATCTTGATCTTCAGGGTGTTGAAGTGGAATTTCCAAAATACTAAAAGAAATTAGGGAGATGGAATTAAGGGATTTGACCAAAGTTGTAAGAGGTTGGGGATCATCAGGTTGTACCTCAATCACTTTTAAGGAACTAATAAAATCTTGATGGTGTTGGGATGATTTCTGGATTAACTCATACAAGGACATCTTCACAAGACTTTGGTGAAGTTGTTTCACCATTGATCTTTGAATAACATCCAAATATGTTGGTTTAGGGAAAACAAAGATGGAAATATTAGGATTAGGATGAGAAGTGTCTCTGGTCAAGGGATGAGCCAAAGAATCAATGGGATTTTCCTTACCTTTATCGTTTTATTTTTGTGATCATGTGGCCACATTAATTATGTTAATCTAAAATGTAGGTGAAGGAGGTGGTAAAGTAGGTATGATCACATCTATGGGTTTAAATTTTGGTGGAATAATAGGATTCACTATGGATGCTAAAGGTATAATAATAGGAAGGTTAATGGGAGTATCATCAAAGAGAGTGTTGACATCAAAGTGTTACCAAATGACTGTTATGAGGGCTTTACAACTCTCAATATCATGTCCAAGTGAATGATGATATAAACACACTTGTGTATCTTTAAACTAAGATAGATTTGTTTTAAGAAGAATATAAAGCTTAATGGGAGGAATATTTATTATAGATGATTGCAATAAATGATGTAGGAAGTATCTCTTAGAGACTGCAAGTGGACTCGTACTTCTTGTGATAATAGGAGTGGACACCTTATTTTGTTTTGGTATTGAAAATGTAATTTTATGTGGTGATTTATTTTTTGATGGTGTAGTTACATGTTTTACTAACACTTTCCTGGTATTAGGTATATTTGTGTTATATTTTAAAGGTCTACTAGATGGTAAAGTTAGTAGTGGAGGTAACTTAAACTTTTGTTTTTCTTGGGTCAGCAATATTCTAGCTAAAGTAGAGGGGTGTGGTCCCAAAATAGATGGTAAATTTAAGGGTTGAAGAAGGGATCGATGAGGTCTAGGAATATTAACATTTTTTTGTAACTTAGGTGAAAACCATCCAACTCATGGTTGAGAATTTAAATCAAATTTCACATGTGGATAAATTAAATTTGAAACAGGGTGTACACCTAAAGGCTTGATCTACTTTAATGTGGTAGATTTCTTTGAGGGTGAGGGTTTTGACATAGATGGCTAAAATTCAATTTATTTTGGTAAAGAATCTCTAGCTTTGTCAAATACCTTGGGGTAAAGGGTAGTGAGAGGGTTGGTAGTAAAGGTTGACATTCATTATATTGGATAAGGATTTTTAAGTAAGTCCTAAAATGCTACATGGCCTAGCTTCGTAGAGTCAAGAAATTATAGACTTTTTACAAAACATGAGAAGGCTTTAAATGAAATTTACATAGGCCTTAGGGTTTCATCTTTATAAGGTTGAGGTGTTTGATAAATAGGGAAGTTATTGGTCTTTGATACTTCAGTCCAAAGATGAGAAAGAACTCCAATGGGGTCCCCTTTGATAGAGATGGGAAAAGAGACATGGTCTACCACGGGTAGAGGAGAGGTAGGCAAAGAAGATTCCTAAAGAGGGTAAATAATAGGAATGATGAATCCTTCAACATATTTTTGAGGAATGGGTAGGGTGTGGTATTTAAGAGGTAAGAGCATAGGTAATATTGGTGCAAAAGGAATTGGAATTAAAGGCTCCTCAGGTGGAAAAAGAGGTGGTAAAGGAGGATCTTCCTCACAAGGGAATGGAATGGATGAAATAAGATCTTCTACCTAAGGAAGAAGAATGGGTAAAACAAATGAAACTTAATATGGTGGAGGATTTAATGAAATGAGTGTCTCCTGTTGAAAGGGAGGTGGAAATAGAGGTAAAGGAAAAACCATATTAACCATATGGATATTATGATCACCTGAGTTAGTTATAGTTTGAATAATATTTTTATTGGGTTAATGTTTATAAAAAGGGTGTTTAAACACATCCATACTTTTATTATGGGGTGAATTAGGATTAACCAAGATGAGATCACCTCTATCAAACATGCCTTGAACAATGTTCTTAAATGTCTTATAGTTATTAAAATTATGGCCTTTAACTCGATGGTGGTCACAAAACTCATCTTCCTTGTACCAAGTTAAAATAAGATGGGAGGGGTAAAAATTTATAGGAGGTTTTATTTGAGGAAGGGTTATGACATATTTTTATAATAGTTTTTCCAGAATGGATGTATATGAATCCATAATGGGAGTGTATTGTCTTTATTTATACCATTATTGGAATTGCTTGGTTGGATTTTAGAAGTTGAGGAATTCAATTAGTTTGTGGTTGTGGAAGAGGCTAAATTAATGACCACTATGTTGGTGGAGCCTTTATATTTTTGGTTAGAAGGAGAAGTTTTAGAAGAGGAGGAATCATTCGATTTGGAATTGGGGTTCTTACTGTGCAACATGACCTTGCCTTCATCTATAACATGAATATTTAGTTTTTGTGCCATTGTAAAGGCCTCATAAAATGTGAAAAAAGTTTATACCAAGAGTGTAGATGAGATTTTATTAACACATGACCTTGAAAAGATCTCAATAAGCTCAAGTTGGGGTAATGAGGAGAGTTGATTGATCAAGCCTCTCTAGTGAGTGATAAAATTTGCAATAGACTCATCATCAAATTATCTGATAGAATAAATGTCTGTAATAGAAATATTTTTAGAAATGTTAATAGAGAAATGGTCTAGGAATATTTTTGTGAGTTGGGTAAATGAGAAAAGGGAGTGTTGAGGTAAAGAGCTATACAAATCTAAGTTAGCACCTAAAAGAGACATAGGGAAAGTGAGAAGTATTAATGGATCATCGTGCCCTATTAAATAACAATCATGTATGAATTCTCACAAATTCTATTATGGGTACTATTTACTTTAGAAATGAGTAAATTTAGAGAGTTCTAATTGGATTGGATAAGAGTGAATAGGCACAGAATGATGGATGGGTTCATTACATTTCTAATCATATGATAACACATTTTTTGAACCTGAAATGGATGTCTCTAGATTAGACATCTTATCCATCAACATCTTAATGAGGTCTGGAGGGGGATTAGTCTAGAGGATACTTCCTAAGTTATAGATAACCTGATAGGAAGTAGAGGGAGCATATGACATAGCTTGTTGAGGTTGTGTTGGGGCAACATAAGGATAATGAGTCATAGACTGGGGTGTAGAAAAAAAGGGGCTTGTCCCATTGGGTTAGAGACTATGCTTTAGTTGGTTGTTATTATTATAGGTAGGATTATTGGCATGGTTAGACTAGATGAAGGGTGAGTCATAACCTAGGTAATTATAGGTGTGAGGGTAGATGTAATATCTACCACTAAATTCTAGAATGGGGCAAAACTTGACTGTACTACTTGTGGTTGTGAAAGTAGGGAAGTCACGCTAGGGTTTAGGTGGGATTGGGCCATTGGCAATGCTAAAGTTTGGACATTGTTTATAGTTGGGTTGCTTGTAGAAGTGGTGGTTTGGGTAACCATGGGGAAAATAGTGGAGGTATTAAAAATTAAAGTTTTCTCCATTAAAGAGGTTGGCATACCATTTATTGAGTCACCTGAAGAATTACGAGTTTGGCTCATAACAAGGTAATGTTTAAGGGATACAATATTATGATCAAGAAATTTAGCAAAATATTTATCTCCCTTAGGAATAATGTGAATTTGGATGGGTTGGGAGTATGCTCTATATTTATAGTATGCTCTATGAAGTATGCTCTATATTTATAGTATGCTCTATGATAGAATCAGAAGCAAGAGGAGAAGGTAAAAGTGGTTATTAGCTTACATAATCGATAAGAATTTTGGCTTGAGCTCATGTCAATACCATTCAAGATGAAGTATAAATAGTCTAATTACTCTGTATTAGTGATAGAATAAGGAAAAAGTAAGTTTGGATGTAGGTAAGTGTGTTTTTATAGTTTACTAATTTGAGCCAACAAAAATTATATAGTCATAGACATCAGTATGTTAGCTGATGTTGGTAGAAATTATTTTCCACTGTCAGTGAATTAACTAATGTTGGTAGATAAAATATGCCAATGTCAATATAGTTAAATGATGTTGGTCACTGTAATATCCTAAGAGATAGAAAATATGATGTTTTCTAAACCCAAACGTAGAAACTAGGTAAAATTGCGGATAAAATAGGTCTGTGTAAGTAGAAAAAGAACATACAACTAGTAGATATTAAGTCCTAGAGGTTAATTTTTAGTCTCATTTTGTCTTATACCTTAATCAGATAGTGAAAAGTGAATTTGGTTATCGAAGGTTCTAGAAAACTATTTAGAGCTAGTTTCAAGTTAGTTTTAGTGCTCAAGAGGAAATATATGCTAGACTAGGTATGTGGATTGTTATATGAGCTTTCTCTCCACACTTCATAGACCTAGATCTAAGTGAGGATTCTTATCTAAAATATAACTTCTATCTATATTTTATACTCTGCCAGAGAATGAAGTGGGTTCTTCCCTTGCTGATGAAATCCAAGTAGGATAGCCAGGTAGGGTAAGGTGATCCACCAGGTGATGAAATCTCAATGGGACTTTTATTAGTTTATTTTAGATGTTTGTTTATGTGAATGTGATTTGGTTATGTAACATACATGCACTACAATTTATTCATAATTCTTGTAATTAACTAGGTGAGCTAATATGCAACAATCAAACGATGAAATGTGGTAAATTTTAAACCCAAATTTGAAATGTTTAGATTAAAATGAAAAAAAATATGAAATAGGAATAGAGAATGAAATTCACTATCTTAATGTGCATGAAAGAAGAAGTAAAAAATAAATTATTTTTTACTTGTAATAAAAAATAAATTATTTTTTACTTGTAATAAAAAATAATAAAGTGCTTTTCGAGCCAAAGAGAAAAGAAAGAGAATTTTAGTTTAATGCTTTTAAATAGAAAATAAAATGTTGAATATTTCATTTTTTAGATAGAAGAGAAGGATAAAGTGAAATAAATGGATTTTTAACTATAATTCACCTATATAAATGCTTAATACAAGAAATAAACCCAAACAAAGCTCCAGGTCCCATCGAGCATGCTAGAAATATTTTGTTAAATTTTGTCTATTTCAAGTCTAAAGAAAAATAGAAAATAATGATAGGGATAGGTGATTAGAATGAACCTATATTGGTTTGCACACCATATATTGACATTGTGAGTACTCCAATTTGTCTAGGGAGGACTACCTACAAGTAATAAAACACTACCACAAAATGTTTGTTAGTAGATAAATGAGTGGGTTACCAAGCTACGTGTTTGTTCTAAGAAGTGTGAAACTTCCTTAGAGATGATAGTTCACTTTTGAGAGACAAAAGATTAATAAATAACTAAAAGAAAGGTAAAGAGAGAGTGAAAGAGAAATAATGTTACCATTATTCTTAATCTGAGTGTAATAGAGAGTGATAGGGTTTAGGTGGTGTATTTTTTTTATATTTTAGAAGTTGTTTGGGCAGATTTTAGAAAGGCTAGGGAATCCAAAGTCACCAAAGTCAGTGGGGAAGTGACTAAAATCAGTTATGATACCAAGGTTAGTGGTGAAGGTGACCAATGTCAGTTAGTCTATCAAGGTTGATAGTGTAAATAATTACCTAGGAGATTGTAGAAGGATTTTATCAGTCTAGGAAATGGCTTTGATCAAGTCTGGGAGGTTAGGGAGAGTTGAGAGAGAGAGAGAGAGAGAGAGAGAGAGAGAGAGAGAGAGAGAGAGAGAGAGAGAGAGAGAGAGAGAGAGAGAATGATTTGGGTAGATCTAGTCAGAAGTTCGGTCTGTCAGTTCAAGGGGAAATAAGTAGCAAAGCTTTGTAACTCTCTCATGAGGGTTCAGTCATGAATGTGTAAAGTAATACATATTAGATATAAAGTGATAGTAGAATAAATACTTAAAAGACCTAAAAAATAAGTGATATACTTAGCTATAGTGGTGACTTAATGATAAGTGCCATATTGATGGTTCCTATAAGGTAGTTTGAATCAATGGCCTGAACAGAAAGAACAAGTGGGTGTTGTTGGTCCTTAAGAGTTATGTTCCTAATCATGATTGTAATATGCAATAATTAGTAAGCTATGATGTCAAAAGATGAATTCTAAGAGATTGAATGTAAATAAAAATTAATTTTCTTTTTTTTTCTTTACATAAACTCTAGGTTAGAGTTTGGCTTGTATCATCAATGTCGACATCAGCCATGGGTTAACATACATTAGTGGCCTTAGAATAGGTAAATATTACTATTTTTGGCCTATTTTATTTTGTTATTTGTGCCAAGTGTGGCACCCATTACACAATAGTAAAAATAAGATGTTATGAAAGAGGTAGTTGATTAGGAATTTAGTTTTGAAGTGAGAATAATTGTTGGGTAGCTAGGATGAGGGGACTAGGTCTTGAGGTGACTCATCAGGTGAGAATTATTCATAGGGTGAGGTGGCTAGATAAGGTGGAAAAAGGGGTTTTTAATTAACTTAATTAATTATTTTAAATTAATTAAATGTGTGAGGGGTAAAATCATGGGTTAAGGAGGGTAATTGTTTTTATTGAAAAATAAGCTAAAAGGGGTTTCAACATAGGGAGTTATGCACATGTGTGTGACATAATTATAGTGTCTACATCACTATTATCTTCAATTAATATATTTTGAATGCTCCCACAAGGCTACATATTGATCAAACTAGAATTCTACCTATGAAAACACCAAACTTCTCTACCATATCAATTAGCCATTTTGGTCATAATTGGTACTTATAGGTTTAAGACCTATAGGTCTATATTTTCCTTATATAGATTTGTAAGAACAACTTCCTTGAGTATTTGGACATAGAGATTGTATCAAATCTTACCAATTCCTTATGTACTATGTTTCAATGGTCTTCGAAACTTCATTTCATCTTATGTAATCCCATGTTTGCTTATTCACATGTATAAACTATGTATAGAATCATAGTATATGTAAAGTTTGTGAATAGATATTAGTGTCTCTTAATTCATTAATTTAGTGATGGTAGTGAATTATATCATGGTGAAATGAGTGTATGAAATGGAGTACCATATACTATTCATTAATTGAACATATTTAATATGAAATGTGTACATGATAAATGTTCACTTATAAGTATGTATACTTGTAAATGAATGAAAAACTTTATATCCTTGATTAAGAGTAAAATTTTATGTCTCTTCAAATATCTTGAACTTATAACCTTCTCAATAGTATTCTCTCATGTTACATTGGTTTCTTATTTCTACTTGGATTAACATTGATGCTTAGACCTATAAAATATCATTTATGTATAGACCATGCTTTTCAAAGAGTAAGACACGATGTCTCAAAAAATGATATTTAAAAAGAGTTAATTATCAAGAGATAAAACATGAATCCTATGAGATTGAGAATGTTTTCCATGAATTATGAATCTCTTGAAACATCTAAAATTGATAATCCTTCAAAAAAACCAAACACTTGTAGTAGGGGTGACTAAAACTCCATACATCTGAGAAATGATTCCTCTTATTGAAAAAACCTAAGAAGGGTGAGTTTATTGATGAAACCCACATCAAAAAGGGTCATTATCCTTTGAAAATAGTCCAAAAAACCATTGTCCTCCATAAAATTCTAGCATGAAGAAACAAGAGTAAAACTAGACCTTGCTTGAATGGATAAGGCATAGCGACCTAATATCACTCTTAGTTATTTTTCATAAATTAATGGAGATGAATATAAAAAAAAATGACATTAAATATAATCTCATTATGACCCCTAAGAATTTCAAAAAAATTAGCTTCCAACTTTCTCTCTCTCTTGGCCATACCATGCATTTGATTTTTACCTTTTTGAGCTTGTAAAGATAATGATGAAGACAAGGAAGTGTCTTTTGTAATTTTAGGTCCTAAAACATGATCCTAATATGGAGTATGAAATAAGGAATCCCAATAGACATCTAAAATGTTTTTATCTAAAATTGAGCTTCTCAAGTCAATATAAGTGAGTTAAACTCCTTCTTTAGCATTGAAAACCAAGACTCTAACCATTGTCTGACTTTCTAACAAACGTGAATGTTATGTAACTACTCCAAGTACCTTGGAAAGAGTGATTTTATGATTTTTTCAATTTTGTGAGCTTTTTTATAGTTGAAAGTTATAAAAATCAGCTTTTTCATCATTTTTCATTGCCTTAAAGTCTATATAAGAACCTAAACTTTTCCAAAACATCATGAAATGATTTTATAAGTTGAGTAAGGCATGAAATGACCTTTAAGGACACCTAAGTAATTATGAAACCACTTTAAAAATTCTCATTAGACATTGACATGGCCAGGCTAGTACACACAAAGATAAAGTATTACCTTAATTTCTCCAAATAAACCTTAAACAATAATAAAAAGGTTTTATAAAGACCAATTAGAGAATATATATAAGGCATGAAAATACTTTAAATTAGGCTCAAAATAAATGATAATAAAATTTTTGACTATAGGGGTTGAAATTTTGACCTTGGGAGTTAAAATTAGTCAATAGTTAGGAGTGCGGTAAACCCACTTTTGACTAGTATGGAATCCAACCCAAGCACATTAGGGAGGCCTATGTCTTAAAAATAACCAACAAGAAGGTCCAAAGGGAAAACCAAATAGAACACCAAAATAAGAAAAATATAATGAGATAAATAATAATCCAAGTAAAGATGTGGCCTCAAACTAGAACCTAAAAAATAATAAGAAATAGCTAGACCTTACAAGTTTGAGCCCAATAAAACACAAAAATCAACTTGATATAAAGTAGAAAGGTCTCAATAGGAACCTAAATAGCCATCAAATGAGATTAGAAATAAATAATTTCTAGCTAAGAAGGGGAAAAATAAATGATCCTCAACTTGTCTAGGTTAACATGATTAAGGATGTTAAAGCAGGATGAGGGAACCCCACCTGGATCCTAGATCATAAATTCATGAGAAACCACAAGGTTCACCAGAAAATACATACAAATATTTCCTTCTCTAAATATGTGACCAAGAGATAATTCCTAGAGAGAGTTCATGAGGATTTTATTATACAAAATATCCTTCTCAATTGTCCAAGAGGTTTTAGACTTCTCTTTGAGGTAATTAATGATGTTAAGGGAGTCTCCTTCAATATCCATCTTAAAAATTTCATTATCACATGCAAGTTTTATACCCTAGAGGGTTGCTTTGGCCACTGCAATGTGATTATATTGTTCACCCATTCTTTTGGCATAACTAACTACCAAGTTACCATTAGTGGATTTTATTATCCCTCCCCAACCCCTGCCTATAGGGCTAGGGCTACCCTTGGAGGCAACATCAAAATTGATTTTATAATATCATTTAGTCTAAGGGTTCAATTTAGTTAAGGCTCTAGAATAATATTTGTTGTTGCCTAAGTCGTAATAGAGGTTGATATCCTATATCTTCAAGATAGTCATCCCTTATCCATCAAAGGAATCATACATTTTATGGATATTAGAAGTCTAATTTTCTTTAATTTCCTTGGAAATATTACCTCTCAGGATTCACCATTCTAGTATTTTATTTTTGGAGATTTATTGAATCATTTCTTTCTAGATTCCCTAGAATAAATGTGGAAGAGTAAGGTTGTAAAGTGTTTTTAGGGCCTTTTGATTCCAAGGAGGGTTTCATTTCAAGAAAATATCCAAAATGGATCCAGGTTAGACCTAAGTTATTTTGAATGACCTCAATAATGAGCACCAAATTGAAGTGAAATACTAGCACTCTAATAAAATGTGATTAATTGATTCTTTCACATTTAAACATAGACATAATATGTTGGGAATTTAAAGGCCTCTAATCTTTAGATTATCAATTGTGAGAATTTGTTTTCTTATAACCTAACCAATAGAAAATAACCTTTTTTGTAATAAGTTTTATTTCCAAGAACTCAGACCAAATAGGGTCTTGTTCTAGAAGGTCTTGATCCATAAAAAAACCCAAATTTACCTTGTAATCTCCTATAGGTTATGGGTGTCAGATAACTTTGTCTTCCTTGAGAAATATGATAATGTGAATTTCAAAGAGCTTTGAGTTTAATATTTTTATATATCTTGATTTATCCTCTATTATTTATAAAAATGAGTTATTTCCAGTTTGTTTCTAAATTATTCTAATACCAATAATACCTTACTTTAATTATAGTCAAAATTTTAAAGTGGTTAATTAAGACTTCACAATCCCCTATTAATTAATTATGGAAAATTAAAGATCCAAGGATCCTCAATAAAATTCAATGGTTCTTCCATTTTCCACAATCCATTTGTACCCATTACATATGAGGTCTCTTATTTTGGTCACTTCTTTCTAGAAACTAGATCCTTGACTATGAAGCTTTTATTTTAGAAAATAGTTTGTAGTTATATTTGTGAGATATTTTCCTTTACTAATCATGGTATAGATATTATCCTCTTTTTGAATCTTCCAATCTTGTTTCACTAGGATATCTAAATTCATACTTTTGACACATCTCAAACTCAAGCCCACACAATTCTTGGTCTTACAAACCTAGTCCCATGCAACAAGTAAGATTCTCTCAATTTGCTCATTCCCTATCTAAAGAAACATCTATTGGATATGCTCATTTTTATCTATGATTTTTTAAGTGATTTAAAGAATGAGCATCCAATATATAATCATGAATCTAAGTGATATTTTGACAAATAGAATTTGAATATATTGTGATAGACAATTAGCTTTCTAACCCACTTGTTTTTTCTAAATTTTGTTAAGCAAGGGATTTCAGTCCCCATACATAGCTTATCTTTGGCAAGTGTCATACCAATACATATATCATTTAGATTGAATTTTATAGTTTAAGATATTAGAGATATGTATCTGAAGTTTAGGCATGATGTAAGTAAAAAAAGAGGGATTTTGGTGAAATTGATTCATTTCCCATAAACAACTTCATAATCCTCCACAATCCTTTTAAAATATTTGGCTTCCTTAACAGAGGAGGTTACAAGTAAAAATGTATCATCCAAAAATTTCTTATGCATGATTGGATCATATACAGGAACAATTTTTAATCCTTTAATAATACCATCCTCACTATCCTTAAGTACTTTTCAACCTAGGGACCCATCCAAGATAATGAAAAGGTAAGGGGAAAGAGAATCCCCCTATTGTAGGCTACTTTCCACTTTAAATTAGTCTTCAATGATACCATCAATTAGAATTGACAATTTTTGGGTAACAATATAGTTTAGAATGATTTTTCTAAGAAAATTTATAAATCTAAGATTTTAGAGGATGAGCATGATGAACCTATAGGGAACTATATCATAATATTTCTAAATATCTAATTTGAGAAGCATACATACTATTCTAGATTACTCCAAGGAATGAATAGCTTCATAAATCAAAATAAAATTATCATAACTATATTTACCATATACAAAAGTGATCTGTTGCATTAAAATGATCTTGGGGAGCAAAGGTTCTAGCCTTAAAAAAATCATCTTAAGAAAAATATTATGAAAGGTATTACAAAGACTTATAAATCTAAATTTGTTTAGATGAAGGGCACCTTATTTTTTAGTAATAATAACCAAGAATGTACTATTGAATTCTTTTAGAATTGAACCTATTTAATTTTTTTTAAATGTGAAAACCACATCATGTTGATAATATCCCATAAACGTTGAAAATAGAAGGGATTATATCCATAAGGAAAAACACTTTATCACCTTACATTTTGAACACAACCATTTTCACCTAGTCATAACTAGGTTCCTTAATAATATATTCATTATATTTGAAGTCAAACATCTTGTCAAAAAGTTTAAAAATATTTTCCCTTGGGCCTTAAGATAGAGAATAATCCTTTAAAAGGATGTTTTTGGATCTTTGCCTCTAGTAGGTCTCTTCTTTGGCATATATATTGTGAATGCTACCTAGGAATTATTTTTTATTCTAATAGATTTCATAATTCATTTTATTACCATAGATGTAATAATTCATTTATATTAGGGTCTGAGTCATTTTTTCTTATCAGAGATATTTCCAAATACCTTCTTATTTCATGTTTTCAAATACATTTTGACCATTTTGAGTTTGGAAGCTAGGAAAAACGTCCCCTAGACTTCAATATTCACCTCCCACCATTTATACATGGTCTCACACAACTCTAGGTGGTCCAACCACATCTTGTCAAACCTGAAAGGAAATTGTTTTTATCTTCGAAACTACTTTCATGATGAATACAATAGGGTTATGATTAAAACTTATTTTATGAAGGTAAAAAGCCTACAACAACACCTGATATACCTATCAAAATTTAAGATAGATTTATCTATAGGACTTGGATATTACCCTCCCTTATTCTTTTGTTAGACTAGGTATACGATTCTCTACACATCACCACATCCAGAAGGTTATTGCTTGTGATGAATACATAAAAATCATCTTTATTGTCACTATATTTGAAATTACCCCCTTTATTCCATGGGATATAAGGGTGTGTTTAAGTACCTTCACCATCCAATCTTACTCAAAATATAGGGATATAAAATGAGAGATATTTTTATATAACTGATACCATCCTATTTTAGAATTCAAGGCATAAATATTTGAAAAAATCCATTTTTTATTGTAATTTAATCAAGTGAATCCAATAATCACATGACCATGTTGTTCTAAATCAATTTTCCTTCAAAGGGTTTTTGATCTAGAAAAATAGACATCCCTCCAAAGGCACCATAGGACCTTGATATTGTATAGCTATCTTGTTTCCAAATATATTTTTTCATATTTTCCAAAATTTCCATAGGAATCTTGGTTGCTTGAAGAAGAAGAAAATAAGGTTTTTGAGCAAGTATAGGATTTTTAATTAATATTTATTTTTAAATGCTATTAATTCTTCTCAAATTCCATTAGATGATATTCATGACAAGGAGGTTAAATAAGCCTAACTCTACCAAATATTCTCTTAGGCTCTAGAATTACATTAGGTTTTGGTTTGGATCTCACTCTATGTGTAAAATTTGTGGAGGGGTTCTTGTTATTAAAGCATTGATTGATAGAACATGTAGTAGATTGACCAAATTTTATTCTTCCTCCAAAATGTACATATTAAAAATTGAGGTAACCTATAAGCTATTTTGACATCTCTATAATCAAATCATTTTGTGATAAATCCATCTTTATCCTTTATTGAGATACTGGGAGATGACATCACAATGTCTAGATAACCCATTTCTTTTTGGTACCAACAAACATATTTTGGATAAAAAGGCTATCCATATTAGGGACACTCCTATTATTTTTATTTGAGGTAGACATGTGGAGTTTCCTAATGTTTATTCCTTTATTCTAACTAGTGTTCTTCTCAGGGAGAGGTCCTTCCATAACCACTCAAAGATTACTTGAAGAAAGATTACCTTTCTTTTCCTAAATAAGATAGTTTGGACCTTCATGCCCCATACATCACACCACTTGAAAATTATAGACCCATTATCTTACATAATCTTTTGAACCCATTTACAAAAATAGGATCTTAGGTGAATAGATCTTAGAGACAACATTTATGGCTTAACCATGACATAGACTCTGGTAGTGATATGTCATTTTATATAAAGTGAAACATGATTAACACTGAGTAGATTGATAATATACATAACAATACCTAAAATTACCTCCTCTTTCCATTATTATAGTTGTAATTTAGGAAGGTTGATCCATATTAGGTGTTATTTTGATATTTCCTTGAATAAATCAATTCTTATTCTGCATTTGGTAATAAAAAGCCAGTATTTACATATAAATTAAGGGCCTATCATAGAAACATTAAAAAATATTATTCATTTGAAAATTTAAATTTTAAAAACTTTTTAAAAATAGTTCTCACATTCACCATGTCTTTCTTTTCCCATTTACTATTTATACATTCCCAAAAAGTTTCAACATTTAGCTAGAACCACAAAACTATAACAAGCAGTGCTAACTTCATTTCAAGTAAATCAAATTATAAAATGGGATGTGGGACCAAGATGCTCACAAAATTATATTCCTTGATAGGAATTAGAGTTAAAGGGTCATGATCACCATTCCTTAGCCTTGAATCCCTAACTAGAGCTTTGTAATGGCTATCCTACCCATTCAAAACTTCAAAATCTTGATTCATGCTTATGTTTTCTTACAATACAATTTTTTTCCTCATCCTTTTTTCCATTTTTCAAATAAATTATTATTATATTCAATTCAATTATATATTTTACCTATGAATGTGGTTAGATATTTACTAAATTTTGGACCCCAATTTGATGTTGTTGAATACCCCTTAGGCCATATCATAAATATTGGAAGAAATGATCAGAATATGAATGAAAGAAACATGATAATGCTAACATGGTTTATGATTTAATATTATTATTAATTAATAAAATATTAATATAATATAATTAAATCTATCATTATAAGTAGAAGGAAAATAAGAGGAAAAAAGACCAAAGCAACCAAAATTCATATTATCTCTAATTTGACTAAAATAAAGATACCCACTATTCTTTATATGATGTAAATATTTAACATTGTAACTATTGATTAGGTGATAGAATAATATGATAAGTATTAGATAATAATTACATAATCAAAATGAAAATTGAAGTAGGACAAGATTAAATTAATTGACTTGATTTATATTAAAAGATGTGTCTAGAAAGTATTTTATAATAGTAAAAGTACTATGATTATTTTTTTTCATTTTTGTAATTCTGTAATAAAAATTGTTTTAGTTTAAGTTGATAAAAATTAAATTGTAAATTATATTAACTAAATTATTAAAGTTAATAAGACTAATAAATATCACTAAGGATGCACATATAAGAAGGGATTCAATGAAATTCACCAAGTTAAAATCATAAATGATTATAAGCTTTCTAAACCATCATTAAAATGACTTTAATTTAATAAAATAAAAGTCTCACATTGAAGTAATTTTCTCATTAATATTGAGGCTTATTTTCTTTATCTTTTTAACACCCAGAAAAACATATTTGAGTATGAAAACACACTCTAGTTAGGATTGATACAACATAGCTCCTTGATTTTTATAATCTACCACAACTCTAAATAGAGAATAGGAATATGATAGTTATCTTACAATTATCTATGAATAAATCACCTTAAGAAGGAAATATAAATAATTAGTTCATTCCACACTAAATATGGAGCTCATGGTGTATAACTATATGGCCTCACACATAATTTAGGACCATAATACTCTAGTAGTCATAATCCTAATAAAATAATTGGAAGATATTTAACCCTAGTTAAGTACCATATATGATCAAACTAGTTCAACATCCAACGTTCAAAAATGATTCAAATATTTAATAAAATTTTACGACGCAATTTTAGTCATATAATTTGAATGAGAATATGCAAGGATAATATTTATAATATTTTATGTCCAATAGGCATTAACCTCTCAAACATGATTATTATCCATTAATATATCAATGTGATTGATCTATTTCAATTAGTTCAATATAAGTCACAATAATTATTATGGTATAACTAATGTACATCTCAAATTATCTCACAATTTGTTCTAAATCAAGATTTTAAATGTTAATAAAAGTCATCTCAATCAACTTTTAAAGTTTCCTAAATTATTCTAAACAATAAAGATTACTTCATTTTTGAATAAATATAAATCTTACCTTCTTGATAATTATAAAAACCAATTTACCATCATGTTCATATTTTTATGCCATAACTCATCATTTCCAATAACCATCAATATCATAATTTATTATTATTCGACAAGTTAACATATCATAATCACTTAATATTTTAATGATAAAAATTCAAGTTACATAAATAATTGTAATATTTATCAATACTACCTACTTAAGTTTCAATTATTACCCTAAGGACTTGGGTCATTACACCAAGATTATTTTATCTATTGTCACCCAACTTTATTAACAAGTAAAATATGAACTGATGACACTATCTTATTATTCAATTATAACACTTAATATTAAATAACAATAAGCATTTAAATATTAATGGTTGATTGATGAGCCACCAAATTGATATAAAATCCAAATTAATCGTTATAATTAAAATCTATTTGAATGGTTATTCTCATGTATGACAATGTCAAATTAAATATTGTTAATGCATTAATATCCTAATGCATATAATTACTTAATATTCTAATAACTTAATTACATCAATTATGATAAATATAAATAATAAGTATATTAATGACTTTTTATGAGATAATTAATCTTATTCCTTATTTTTTTAGTCCTCAAGTCAATATGTTTTACCAATAATAATTAGTTTCGATAGACCATATTTTACCACTAACTCACATGATCCCACATGATATTAAAAAATAATAATAATAAATTGTAAGCTCATTTTCAATAGAATATTTAACTAACACTACTATGAATTCATATTTATTTTGACAATGTCAACTTAATCATGCTTCATATGAAATTCAACTAAAAATATAAATTTCCACGTAATATGGTAGTTTTAAATTATACAAATGATAAACCATCCATTAAAAACATTTTATATATATATATATATATATATATATATATATATATATATATATTAAATTTATAACTTGGTATTAAAACATAAACTCTTGCATCTTATCAATCAAAAAGTGGTAATCCTAAATTAATATAAATATGCATATTCTAAAACTTTATCTACCATACCACCTTTATTTACCACTGAGACTTATTATATTCTATTTTCAACTAAAATACAATTATAATTACCAACATAAATATTATTCCATTTTTACATATTGAAAATTATTTATACAAAATTATTCTTTTAAACCAAGTTTACAAATTATAAAAAAATAAACTCTCAATAGTTACATAACTCAACATAACACTTGATTTCAAAACACTCCCAAACCTATGTTTGTACATGTGTATCGGTTTAATTCATAACTAAAATAGGTAGATGCAAGATAATTCTAAGAATAAAATAATAACTTTATAATAATAATAATAATAATAATAATAATAATAATAACAATGAAGACTATAAATAGCTACCACTAACATTGTGTACAATCCAATCAATCATATTAAAAATATATAGGAAAATGTGAGGATTAAAATACTCTATATATATCATATTAATGAATAATGACTATAGGGACTTTCAATAAAACCCCACGAATAATTTTTTTATTATACATGATCAAATTAAACCTTAAATAAGTACTCAATAATAATATTGCAAACTCAACACAATTTAAAGCTAATAAATCAAGATTTAAACTCAATATTTACACCTCCACATGCATATTTAAACAAATTAACAAACACCATTAAGTTCAAACATTCCATAAAGTTAATATTCAATATATAAATAATCAAACTCAATAAATGCCTAAAGTTCAAGATGCATAATACATCTAACTATAGCTTTTAATACATTGAAATTCAATAAATACATCCATATATAAATATAAAATAATTCTAATACACACACACAAAGAAATAAGTATGAAATATTTTAAAAATTAAAGTAAAAACATAGAGCCAAGTTAAAATAACATCTTCAATATCCAAAGTAACAACATTTATAGCTACAGTGCCACTAGAATGAGATTAACATCAAATAACCATGTTGTAAATGTAGAGTGAGTAAACTCAATGGGCAATTCCACCTTTCCAACTCTATGAGCCTCCCATTAGTGTCCCAAGCCATGAAAATTATTAGTTTGATGGTAGATCTAGGAAATAATGATTTTAATTTACCATAATGGATTCAATTCTAATGCCATCAAAAGACATAATAAAATATTCCAATAAAATGAATCACTCATAAAATGACACTGACTTGAACCAAAATTTAAAGGCTCAACTTAATTAAAAGTATAAATCAAATTTTCACAACTCAAAATAAATAAACAATTCTAGATTGAACCCAAAAAACCATGCAAATATTGACTCAAAAAAAATTTTAAACTTTTAATTAAAAATAACCTTAAAATAAAAACATGAGCAAGAATGATGTAACCCCATGAAATTTGAGGCCGAAATAATGTATAGAAATAAATCTATATGTAAACTAGTGATATGAAGATCACTTCTAATTCTTTCAAAAATGCATTTATTTCCTAGAAGTATTACTTGAAATACCCAAAATAGTTCTATTGAGTAAGTAATTTAATAGTTACTACAACTTACTTGGAAAATTCATTACACAATCCATAGTGGTAATATTTCTTGGAAAAATATTCCATTCCCATCCTCCATTGAAAATGAGAAGGATTATTACCCACAACTTAACATAAAAAAATAGTCAAAATAAAAAGACATAGGCTGTGAGCTAAACAATGTAAAAAATTTCATCATTGTGTTCATCATGTTATACTACTTAATTCCAAAAAAAATGTAAACATAAGAACCTTCTCAATTCCTCTCAATAATTAGACTACATAATTAAACCCTATATAATTTCATCATAAACCCTTCATAATGAAATAAGAATGGATGCATAGGGATTCAAAGATAGGATTGAAAAAAAAAATCCAACAATAATGTTAAATTTTAAAAATAGAAAACATTCGATAACCAAAATATTGGTAAAAGTTCCATAATGACCTAGCTCAAATATTAAGGTAAATCATAACTTAAATCCTTTCCATCTCATGTAATATGATGAATTTTCTAAAAAGTTTATTTCAATCAAAAAATGATTATTCATGTAATGAAGTTGATGGACTAAAGTCCACTCCATGACTAGCACTCAATGCTCAAGGCCAAGGTCAAGGTATAAAACCAACAGAATAAAGACTCATGCCAAGTGAAATAATTGCATAGTCATATTAAAATTATCAACAACAAGAATGATTCTAAGATGTGATTAACAAAAATTACAACATGGATACCAACAATCACATAACACTAAAGTAAGATAGGTTTAAACATTAAGTAAACATATCTCAAATAATACTAAAATAAATGAATATACAAACTTCAATATGGTCAAAAATTTAAGTTCTAAGATATTTAAATCAATACATGCCAATTCAAAACTATTAAATTATGATAAAAGATGATTGAAAAGACAAGGGTCAAATAAAGGAAAACAAGGACTCAACATTAAACAATATAATACCAAAAAACTAGCATCCCTTGAAATATTTAAATGTCTCATAATATATATTTTAGAGTCTCATCCAACTATTCACACAGCCTTCACTACCACAATCCATTACCAAACCTAGGTCATTTATCAGTTTCATGAAGTAAAAAAATTAGACATAAACAATATCTAGACGATTTATAACATCAAATGTAAATAACCATATAACATATGAAAATAATAGAGCATGAAAATCATGATAGTTATCTAAAAAAATGAAATAAATTGGCACATTATAATCATATAGATAATTCAAACAAAATCATGATAATCATAATAATAATATAATCGCTGAAGTAACTAAAAAGTATCCCAACCATCAACATAGGTAATATACCATAATAATGTCAAGTACAAACCAAAAAAAACTTTTAAAAGGATTAAAAGGGTATGATATGACATCCTCTACATCTTAAATAGGATATATATTGATAATTACATAAATAAATGTAGATAGTGTTACCATAAAATATTTTTATCTTCTTCCATAACACTCCTTTCACTATTTGTTCCCGTTGGACCAACACTTACTGAATATCTCTATTTTGAAATTTGACACTACTATGTTCAAGGATCCTTAAAGGTTCTAATTTCATATTTTTATCTTCAATTTGTTTTGCATTTAAAGATATGATAAGGGTCAGATATGTATTATATTAATAAATCAACATTGGAAAAATCATGAATCCTAAATGAATAAGGAGAAATGGCTAGTCGATAGGCAATAAAAATGATCTTAACAATAATATTGCATTATGTTACAAATTTTTAAGCCAATTTATAATTATTTATAAAATTTATTAAATATTTTTGAGGTCTAACTAAAAGGAACACTTTATCACCCACATTGAACTCTCAAGATGTTATTTTGTGGTCTACATATGTAGTTTTCAAATTCTAGTTTATGAGAGCCATATGTTTATCATTATCTTGAATAAAATAAATACCAAAAACAAAATTGTTTTATAAAAATTCCAAACCAAGTGTTATTATACATTTATGTCTATGAATATTCAAATGGAGCCATTTCCATCACATTATAATAAGAGTTGTTATATACAAATTGGACTACATACAAGTAGTATTTCCACTTAGCTTGTTGTTTCATAACACACTTATTTGGCATACATTCAACCACTTGGTTGAGTATTTCAATTTGAACATTCATTTCTGAGTGGTATCTTGAACTAAAATTCAAATGTGTTCCAAAAGTTGTAATAAAAGTTTTCCAAAACCTTCAAGTGAAAAGTTTATCTCTATCAGTGATAATTATATATGGCATGCCATGTACAGAAAAAAAAAGTTAAAAATTATTTCCACAAACATAGAAGCATCAATAGTTATATTTATATAAGTAAAGTTACCAACTCTATAAATTTATCAATAAAAACTAGAATGGCGTTATGCTTATTTCAAGATTTAGGCAACCCAAAAATAAAACCAAGTGAGATTACTCCCACATACCTCTTGATATGTCATGAGGATAAAATAATCCCTTAGGGTGGAAATGCTCAAGTTTGACACATTGACATTTTAGGGATTTAACAAAAAAAATTAAACAACATCATGATTTAAAATAGGTCAAAAATAATACCATTTTATCTCATGTGTCATTTCATCACACTTGGATTAGTGAAGTGAGGTGTTGTATGCACTTATTTCAATACCTAATTTCTCAAGTCACTATACATGGGTACATTTTTGGAATTTTAGACCTTAGAAGGACATTTATTTAAAAAAAATCAAAAATCACATTTATGATAGGCAATTTTCCAAATTTGCTCTTACCTGATGGTAGTAGTCATAAAAATACTATTGTTTTAACACGTAATTTATGAAGTTAGATTTCAATACAAATAGTGTATAAAGAAACATGCATTGATTGAGTGCACCCGTAACATGATTTTTCCTTACCCTTGAGATACGAAATATTCATGTTAAAAGTATTCAAAAATTCTATCCATCTTTTTTGATGTGCATTTAAATCATCCTCTAAAAACATTTACAAGTTATGGTGATCAAAATTCACCTTAAAAATTGTATACAATTGTAAATGCTTCCATTGTTTTGGTGCATACACTATGGAAACAAGTTCCATATAATCTATTGGATAATTATTTTCCTTTCCATTTGACTAATAAGCCACTAATTTACCATCTTGGAAAATAATTCCACCAAAACATTCCTTAGAAGCATCTACCTAGATCTCAAAATTACCATTTAGATTGGTAATGAAAAGTATAAGTTTTTTAGTTAATAGATATTTGATCTTATAGAAAGACTCTTCACACTAAGGAGTCCAAAAAAAATTATGACCCTTTCACTGTAAGGAGGTGATATAATTAGCTATTATAGAAAAATTTTCAACAAACTTCATGTAGTAACTAGACAAGACCATAAAACCACATACTCCATGCACATTAGTGGGGGTAAACTAATCTTGTATATATTTAATCTCTGCTAGATCTACGTAAATACCATATTTATAATGATGCATATAAAGTGATGAATTTTAACTAATAAAAATCAAATTATGAGAGTTTTCCATGCAACTTATGTTGTCTTATTTTTTTCAAGACTAACCTTAATCGTTATTCATATACAACCTCATTATTGGAGTAGATTATAATGTCATCCAAGAAAAAAAGTACATAATTATCAAGATAATCCATGAATATATTTTAAATCAAATCAATAAATTTTTTATCATATTAGTCAATCTAAAATGCATAAAAATCAACCTTTGATGGTCATACCATGATTGGAATGTCATTTTATGAACATAATCCTTGATTCGTAGCTAATGGTAGCCTGATATCAAGATAATTTTTGATAATATTGTTTATCCTTTCATTTTATCAAATATATCATCAATCCCAAGTAAAGGATATTGGTTATTAATTTTTACGTTATTGAACATACAATAGTCTATACATAACTTAGGAGTTCCATTCTTATTATTTACAAAGATAATCAATGCATCCCAAGGAGATACACTTGGTCCAATGATTCCATTTTATAAAATTTCTAACAGTTTAACCTTTAGTTCCTATACCACATTCATCCTATAAGGAGTTGTCTATGTAGGTGCATGTCTAGGAATAATATCTATGAAAAAGTCAAACTCTCACTTGGGTGGAAGACTAGGTAGTTTTTTAGGATATAAATCTATAAATTCCTTTATGATGAGGTAATCCTTGTAGGAAAATTAATGGTCATTAGAAAACTCTTATATTTTTTATTCATATATTTTTCAACACTTATACAAAAAAAATCTCAACTATATATTTGAAATTATTTTTTATGCTCTTATCCTTTGGATGGCTTACACTTACAATGGTTTTCCAAAGTATTTTGTATAGTGCACCTTATTACTAAATCAATCAAGAAATTATTAATGTTTTAATAGTAAATATATGCTGAAAATGAGATATTATGACTCCAAATTTGATAAAAACATATTCACTTATGTTTTAAAAATACTTAAATAAATCTCAACTTATTATAAGCACTCCTAGATATGTACTCTCTTGTCGATACCAAACCTAACATCCCAACCTTATCCAATCTTAATAGGTTTAAATTTTAATTTACTTGCTAAAATAAGATAAATAATAATGGTAAAAATAGATTTGCATAGAGATCCAAACACATAGGTGAAAACAAAAAGCAATAATATTATATTGTACACTATCTCTATATTATTTCATATCAGAATACATTTAGATAGGAAAATGCTTTCCTATAATTGGGGAGATCATATCTCCACCAAAATCTCCATATTACCCTATAATAACTAAATATAATAAACTGACTATATATGAAATATATTGTTGATACAATATATTCATCTAACTAGCAAACACTATTAAACCTAACCCATAATATATCACTAACCTATTAACATATTATTGTTTATCTAAGAATAAATATGTTATTACAAATTATTGATGTGAACACACCTCAAAATTCACCCCCTATGAACATTATTAATCCTGGTATACACTCCCTTAATTTGAACATGGGGAGAATATACATATTCAATAACTGGCCTAAAAAGAATCATATGCCAACACCTACTTTTATGTCTGCATACTATTGTCTAAATCTTGTTGTACATGACCACTATTAAGAAAATAATACATCTTGCATTTACTCCATATGAATTCAATGGACATTTCATTGGCTAATCATCTCCAGAAATAAATAAGATAGTTAAAGGATGTCTACAGTCATAGGATTACTATAATTAACTTCCCTCCTATATAATTTTTTCCACATTCCATTATATCTACACTTTCCAATTTCTCCAAATATAAAAAGGATTTCCAAACCAATAAGGGAATGAAAACACACAATTTTATAAAATGAAAAAACATTAGGAATAAATCATCATTATCATCTTATGTAACCTCTATTAATGTTTATTTTCACTAAAATAAAAATGTTATAGATATTTTCCATTGCCATTGAAGAACTATCCTTAGCATTAGCCAATTTGGCACAGATCACACCACACTAAAAAAAAAAGAAAAAACACACAACATAATATGCCACAAAATCATTTGGGCCCCATCATTGGTGACTAATGAGAGGATTTGAAACCTCTAGACTCTATTTCCTTTATCCTCCATTCAGTTACTACTCACTCAAAAAAAATGTTAATAAAGCTCAATTAGATGTTTCTTTGAATGGAATGGGGTCCCCCTCCTGAGAAGATTGACATTTGAATAAGGATGTCACATACAAGAGAGAATGTTTCATTCTAAAATCAATTGATTTTGATTTCAAAAATATGATGATACTGACTCTCTAAAAATATTTTGATTCTTTAATAATGACTTTTACAGACATTGATAATAACACATAAAATTTTAATATAACATAAGGATAAAAATTAATCTTTTTATACTCATAAAAAAATAGTATTATAAAACTTAATAACCTATACTAAGATGGCATCAATCCTCCTATGACCATGTGATATGGTAAATGACATTGACGATGTATATAAAAGACCTGACTAGGATAAATACATATAAATTAAACCAACTGATATAATAAGCAAACCTAAGTTTTTTTTAACCTTAATTGAGTTGGTTGGGATAAATAGGATCATGTTGGAACTAAATTGAAATGGTTGTGTAATTAATATAGTTGAAACCTATTGATCATCATTATTAATAGAAAAATGGAAATCTAAATGAAAGGGAGTGGTGAGTCTATGAAGTCACTATGAGGTCAATCTCAAGGTTTGATATGAGTATGAACTAGTTGGATTGTGAGTGGAGACAATCCATGAAATAAATGTTTTCCAATTCCAATGATTATAAAGATTATCTTGAATCACAAATGCAAATGATATAATTCATAAGAATATAGGATATGATATGCATAGGCCACACATAGTTGGATTGATGAATGCGGGATAATGTAGTTGAAAATCATAGAGGATGTCAGTCAGTGAAGAAATTAATTCCACAGTCATATAGTCAAACATTTTTGAGCTATAAACTCATAGGATGAGAGATGCAGATAAAATTCACACATCTTAGTTGCAAAAACTATATACGTATATCCAAGATAACCATGATGACTAGGTAGTTATTCAAAAGTAGTGAAAAAATTCTCATAAATTATTATTTCCAAAGTTGGAAAAATATTTACTTAAATAATATTGTTTATGACATGAACTGATCTGAGAGATGTCAATGTAAAAAACCAAGTCACTAGGAGCCAAATCTAATTCAAGTGTATGCAAAATATTGACTTAAAAATACAAACTTATGCATAAAATGATGTTGGTAGAAATAGGAAAGCACATGAATGCTAATATTTAAATCCTCTAACTAGATTCACACCTATAGATTACAACTACAAAACAAAGTTTTAAAGTGGGTTACATGAATAATCTAAACTTAATCGAAATGTATGAAGGACCAAAGGAATGTCAATTGGCAAGATTATATTATATAAATATTCAAAACTAAGTAGAGGATGGCAAGGAGATTAGGTTGATGTGGTGTGGATTTATGACATGGTGAGTGAAAAGGAGCATGGATCAAATTCCAAAGTTCAAATCAAAACAATGCTCATGATTTAATAAATAATATATCCACTAACATGTATAATAAGACTGAAAATTAGAACTCAATCAAGGTATAAACCTATACAAAAGATAAAATCTCACAAGAATAAAATAAATGATGTTAAACACATATATTCCTTCTAGAACAAACCTTAAACTAAGAAAACTAAAATAAATTATCTCAATTTGGGCTTGCCATTATTTGGGGTAATATAAAATAGTTTCCCCTCCATATAGTAACATACCATTCTCATAAAAAAATTGCTTTGATACATGATATTGGTAAAAATATAGTTGCATAGAGAGCCAAACACATGGGTGACAATAAAAAGTAATAACACTATATTGTATATTATTTCATATAATAATACCTTTATATAGGAAAATTATTTCCTTTAATTTAGGAGATCGTATGTCAATCAAAATCTACATATCACCCTATAATAACTCAATATAACAAATCCACTATATACAGAATATATTGTTGATATAATATATTCATCTAAATACCAAAAACTATTAAAAATAAAACATAATATATCAAAAACCTATTAATGTATTATATCTCATGGATATTCCATGTTGGTGATTTTGGGCTTGATTTCTATTATAGGACCTAGTTTTGGTGAATTATGTGACTTATACTTCTTATTTTCCCTTATAACTTATTAAATCCACTACTTGTGAACCTATGATTTGAAAAAAATTAATTAAAATTATTGGGTAAAGGATAAATTTTTTTTTCCTTAGAATATTGTAGATTAATATTAATATCTTATCACACATTCTATCAATATTTATCATTCTCTTATTCTATATGAGAAGACTCAATGGTAAATGCCAAGGTTATCGGGTTTGTCATGTTAACATCATGAAATAATATTTAGTTTAGACCCAATTTAAATTTTATTACTTTAGTTTAATTTTCATACATATAGTCTAGATGATCAAGCAAATTTATAAACATATTCTCATATTCATAAATAGTCATATAATATTCTTTTAGCAACACTAGTTTTTTCTATCTTATGTTCCTTTAAATTGTAACTCAAGTACATTTTTCAAAACTAACTTTAAACTATGGTATAGGTAAGGTTGATTGGATTATATCCCTATAAATCATATATATTATTCCACTATAATTAAATAACACCAACCAACTGATAGGGTGCCACCTTGTATTTCATAATAGAGGGCATGTTGTGTAAGTTACAATACTTCTAAAAATGCACAAGCCAAATCTCAATTGCATATTCATATTATTAAAATAAAAATTTATGTGGTTTAATTTTTTTTATCATATTTATAATTTGGTCAACTACCACCAAAGGTATCTCTTGTATCCCCTACTCCTCCCATTGACTATTTTCTAAACTAGGTAATTCATTAAGAGTAACACCCTCAAGGTTATTTAGTCTATGTTCCTAGGTTTCAATCTTGACTTGAATGGAATTTAAGGTTGATAGTATGACGTTATGGAATTCATCATTATTATCAAGTTGATTATAT